>BGZK01000789.1:0-280906 GCA_005406025.1 Eumeta japonica
CATTAAAATCGGTTGATTCATTTGTTAGATATCGTAAACAAAAAAATTTGAAAAAAATGATTTTACTAAAGTACTCGAAAATTTTGTGTCTGATCATTTAAAGTTAGCGGGAGTTGCAGAGATGGCCTTCAGGGTCATTTTTTTCCTACCTGAATTGATATATTTATCAAGGCAAATAAAATATATTCAGCCATTTAAGAATTTGTAGTTATCAGATTGGAGAAATAAATGGGGATCGTCCTAAAAATCTAATCACATATTTTCATAATGAACATGTTAAAATAAAAACTAATAAAATATTTAAGTGGAAATAGAGAAAGTTACTTATTTTAAGATATTGATTAAGAACACTCGGTTTTACTAAAGGCAATTAGATGTATTAATACTTAATGTAAACTACCCCCTAAACAGACACAAGTCTCAATCGGATTTTATAACCATATGTCATGTCATTTGCCAAACTAACATCAGTTTGTCAATAAGGATTCAAATGAAATAGCAGTTATTTAATAAATAATAATAAAGGCTTTTTTCATTGAGTTACATTTTCGAACAAAATAAATAACAAGAACTTAAATCATAGCAAACCATCACTTTGTATAGATTGTATACATTTCGTTATTAAATTCAATTAATGTGGCAATTTCGTGAATTTTGTCCAAGACGGACATAACAGGTTGCCAAATTTCACAACAGTAGAGTGAAACAAATGCACCATTGTTTGTTTCTGATTATTTCTAAAATATTTTTTATTACAATTGTCACTATGAGTAACATCTTATCGCGCAGTAGTCACACCGATACGGACCAGCTTTCGCCATCCTTGACGGTCCGTAGCTATCGGTCTGAGTGGTCGGTCTTCACGTGGCTCGTTTCGCAGTTCTGAATTTCCAGATCGGAGCCAATAAACCATAAAAGAAACGATGCATTGATTAGTCGCACTGTCTGTAACACAGCGTCGACGCTACGAGTCGCTTGTGTTGTGCCTGCCGCGTCGGAACTTATATTTAAATGAAGTTTCGATGTTTCCATCTACACTGGCGCATTTGCAAAAGTGATTGTAAATAAATAATTGAAAATCAAACAGTCGAACATTGTCATAGTTTTCAATATATTCATATTACGTTTTTTTTATATTATGCTTTCAAAACTTCAACGTTTCAGCTGCGTCAATTTGAACTGCACATACCTTTTTCATACATATAACGAGTACATAACAAAGTTCATCTCTTCAACTAAATATTAAGTATTTGGAGGATAAGTGGAGAATTAAAAGGAGCAGTCACCAAAAACAAACCGACTCGACAAAAGGCGTCCTCAGTCTGATACCTATGTATTAAAAAAAATAAGCAATTACAGATAAACTATAAACCTTCTTTTATAAATTATCTAACAAAAAATAACAATTGCAATAATAGTTTCCGAAAATAACGTGTTCAAACATACAAACAGACTTCGGTTTTACAGTATTGGTATGATTACCGCAAAAATGCATTTTTCTGTACAAGTTAAAAGAGATATGGAATTTCGAAATTGTAATAAAGCGCTTTCGTAGGTGTATTTCCAAACGTAGTTATTCTTATTCACATCAAGTTAAACTAATTGAAGCGTATTAATAAATTCTATGAAATATCTACTGGAACAAAAGCCAAAAAAAAAGCCCGTTCGGCGGTTCCCAGGCGGCGCGAGCGCGGATGCGGGCGCGGGCGCAGGCGTGGGCGTACGACGCACCGGGCGAGCCGCGGGCCATCAATTCATTTGCATGAAGCGGACAAGCCATTACGGGCCATTACGATGCATGGCGGGGGGGCGCGGGCGGCGGGGCGCACAACCACGGCGGGTGTTGCACCGTAACGACGACCATTATCGTTATCACGTCTGTAAACTATTGTGCACCGGTATCACGATCGTACATGTAGACGTATGCATATTGCACATGCACTGATTTGATGAAATGGCAAAACAATCACACATTTATTACAAACTTCTATTTTATACAAACATTACATACAAAATTTTCAAACAACAAATACATTGTAACAATGTTTAGTTTGCATTATTGCAGCAGGCGATAATATTTGGATTAGGATGAAAAATGAAGCAAAAAAAATTGTTCTTGAAACTGATGGGAATATGACACAAATACTCTTCTGTGCAGAAATTACGTAACAACTTAAACATATAACATGTAAAATGACATTGTAAACCTCTCAATATTGCGCGTACCAATTTATAACATTTGTAGTTGTTTTAGATACCACAAAAAAAATTTAGGTCAGATTAAAAAAAATAGTGTTAGATAACATATTCATCGTACGGAATCCTCTCAACGTTAAACTCTTATTTGTTCACTTTTTACAGTAGACCACACATATGTTAAGGCATCGTGCTTTTTTGTGCTTTGCTATTAAAAATCGCATTTCTAAGCATTTCTCTAAAAGATAACAATTAAAATAGCTGGTTACAAATTATATTCAGCCAAATCGTTTTTTAGACTAATTTGACAAGGCGAGACGAATGTTATATACGTAAAACTGAAAAAAATGAAAATACATATAATGTTAAAAAATGTAACTTGAAAAATATTTTTAAGTTTAATGTCAGTAAAATATATTTCCTTAAACTGTACACACCGAAACGCCGCCACACCGAGGCGCTGCCTCGTACAAACAATAAACATTTTACGCTATCAATGTTATCGCATTGGTGGGTCCGTATAAAATCTTAAATACCTTTAATAATTCTCTGTAGTTCATGGCGTATATGATATGCACACATATATCTATATATACTTCTTTTTATACTAGCACTTGTGTATCAATATTTATCAACTCAATATAAATAAATAAATAATTTATCACAGTCCGCGGAATTTTGTAAGAAGAAAGTTTTAGGAACGCATTATTTTAGTGGAGAACCGATAAAATATTTTTATTTATACATTATTATGAATTTTGTTAATTGATTTATAAAGTACAAATAAGAGATGATTGAGTTTACTTCATTCATATTCATATTCAAGCTAACGTCAGGTGGTTTGTATTAACGCTACTCGGTAATTACTTATTAATTATTCAATGTATTCAACTAATTGCACATTATTTTTTTACACATTGTAATCGTAAAAATCAACAAATGAAATATATAAATTAATCGACATTTAAACGACCGACACATGAATCTGTACTAATTTTTTAACTGACTTCAAAAAAGGAGGAGGTTTCTCAATTCGACCGCATATGTATATATATGTACATTATTTATGTCTGTTCGCGGATAAATTCGTCGTTTATGAACCGATTGTGATTCTTTTTTTGTTGGAAAGGAGATATCCCAAAGGTGGTATATACCATGATAAAGAAACCAGTATCTGATGATGGCACCGCATAGAAATCGAAGGGAACCCTAAAATATTACAGGCCCGTATAGTGTGTTTGAGCTCTTTTCTAGTAATTTAAGTTTTTGCGTATGGTAGTGAGCTGATGATGGAAGCCACAGCACTTCTTAATGGTTAGGAATTAAGGATAATAATACTGCAATTTTTCACCAGTAAAACTACTCTTTAGTGGCTATTGTAAGATAAAACCTAGTATACGCAGAACTAAAATTAATTAGGTATTAATTTATCTACATATTTTCATTCATTCATATAATTCCAAGGTGACAATCGTAGCAGGAACACATCAGAAATCTTAGTGATAACATTAGAAACAGAGTGAATTAAGTTGATGTAGAAGTGAATGAAAATGTAATCTTCATGAATAGTAGAACTTTTATATTATAAATAATAAATATAATTTATGTAGTTTGTATAATAATAATTTGGTAGTTACACTCCAACTAAGAATGTATAGACCCTGGAAGGATCTATACAGTCTTGTGGACAGTAAATTCGGGATCGGAACTGCTTTTCCACTTACTCCATATAAAAGTAAAGAAGATGCCTGGCCGATTTTATTGACCATGGCCTAATCCACACGTGAAGTGGCTAAATGAATTACAAAGTAATAATTACTCGATAACTAAAAGAGCGAAATAAATCAAATCTTTCAAAAAATAAATCAGCCTTCAAAAACCTATTTAAATAATTTTTAAATACACGGTCGTTTCCAGCTACAGATTTTGGAATAAGGTTTTATTTTTTGGAAAATTTAATTTATTATAAAAATTGTGACATTAGTTAATGAAAAATTTAATTCTATTAAAATAAGAACAGTGATTTAAAACTAATTTTTAATAGCCAATTTCCTATCTTATGAATATTTTAATAGCAATGCACTAGAGTCCATTTCATTTTAACAAACCGAATAAACAATGAGCACGCATAACTGGGAATGGAATAAATGCGGACCGTGTTCGAGATCCACTTGAATGATTACGCGCGCACAGCCGCCGTGCACTAATGCGTCAAGTAATCGCACCTGCTGCAGCTCGCACCTGCATCGTCAGTCCTTTCCACTAACGCTTGTGCTAATACGCGTGCACTCGAACTTAGAAAATAAATTTAATTATTTTTTCTTTAAGTTAAGATTCAAATATTAGTAAAATACGAATATAAATAAAAGGCATTTTTTTTTTTTGGAAAACAAATAAATCTAATTTTTTTCGGATTCATAGAGTAACTGAAACTTTGTTGCATTCGTGACTAACAAGCAAGCGACTTCATTCCGTTTGCGGTCGGAGCTAACTTATCAAAACGTATCCAAAAATTTCCTGTTCTATTCGCTCACGATCACTATAATACAACCGCCTCACGACACTACGTTCTTGGACCGTCGGCGGCGTCGGCGGCACCGCAACGGAAATTAGAAACATAAACAGCGCGCTGTTACGCGCGTCGCCGTCGCCGTCGCCGTCGCGTCGGTCATACGCCGCATCGCCCCGGTGTCGTATTATCTTCTAACGTACATAATCAAAATCATATTTCAGGCCGACGCGAACCGCGACGGGGTCGCAAGAGGGGGCGGGCGGCGCAACGAGACTCGAGCGAGAAATATAGCCGGCGAGGGCGGCGCGCCGGGATCTGCCATCTCCAGAGGGACCGCGGCTTTATCTTCCGCCCGGCCGCGCTCGGGGAAGTTCCGCACGCAAACTGAGGGACGCCCGTAGAGATGGAGACGGGCGGGACGCGTCCGCGAACCGTCCCGCGCGGCGGGACCCCTGCTAACGCTTACGTATCGGATAACGCAATGACATTGATGTTTTCCTTTGGTGCTAAACATAAAAACTAGGGCAACATTTTGATCGTGTACTCCTCTCTCGGTTTCGCATCTCAAAGCGATTAAATACGAACTTCATAATCCGACTCCTGCTCAGACTTCGACATTCATCCGTCTTTAGACCCCATTCTAATGTTCAAAACTTTATCATCCACCCCTCTCTTTGATACGTTTCTCAATCGCTCAAAAACAAGTGAGCTGCTCGGCTATTCGAAAGGACGCCGCTGTATTAAACATTACTTGACGCGTACATTCGTACTTATATAATTGGAACATAAACGACTACGCCTCTGTACTACGTATTTTTCCAAATGTAAGTAGTGATGACCGGCGCACGAGACGACATCCGCTACGTGAAGTAGTATCATACCGCAATTAGAGGTGAGCCGGGATCGTATTTTGTGGAAATTTAGGGGAGACGTCCAGCAGTCAACCTTCGAAGCCTGTAACGAAATAGTAATTATGGAACAACGGATGTTTTTAGAATCCCTATTTTTCCGATTCCTAAGATGAAAAATAAATAACATAATGGATGGCAATGGTTTATCGAATAAATAGCTCGCGTCGGAACCCCCATTGCGTATAAGTTATTTTTGATTACACTTCGTTCCAAATATGAGCAGTGTCGTGTCACTTCAAACCATAAATATAATTGTGGAGTGGCAATTTATATACAAAATATACCGATGAATTCATATATCCAATTAGTAAATTCATTTATTGTTTGCATTTGTTTGTTCAAGTTCGTGCTAATTGGTAAATATTGGCTGTTTGAAGTGTGCACTCTATAAATAATAAATAATACTAGCTTCCACCCGCGACTTCACCCGCGTGGACATATAACGAATTCTTTCATCTTATGCGTCGACCGATTACGAACTTGATCATTTCACGTTATGATCCGGATGACTATTCCGTATTCTTAGTTTTGATCTCTTCCGATCTTGATTTTCGATTCTGCTCTTCGTCCCGTTTGAAATTTTGATTCCGCTATTGTTCACGGTTTTGATTTGCACGGGCCTAGTAACAAAATAAAATTTAGGCTGTATTAGTCGTAGATAGCGTAGCTTTCTGGACGGGGAAGAATTTTTTTAAATCTGTAAAAATAGCACAAATAAGGCGCCAGAGCGAAATGTTAATAGTTTATTTTATTCAAAAACCTTCTTTTTCATGAAGTCATTTTTAAAATCTGTGCAATAATTAAATTTAATAGCAAAAACGAAACATTTCTAGAAATACTTCGCTATTTGTCTCTCTATCAGTCAGTCCGCAACAGGTATTTTTCTCAAAAATTTAATCACGTACGTCGTGATGATTAAAAAGTGATAATCACTTAAAAGTATTCTTAACTTCTGTACGTTTAATAGGTACAGGGGGCATATAGAAACGTGTCTGCCACAGCTCGTTACAAGGAAAATAATATGAATTAGTGTAATTACTTTGCAGGATATGCGATCAGTTGAAGAAATTGTTTGAAAAATCGATGATGCTATAAAACGATTGCGATTAAAAAAAAATTAGATGTACAAAAAAAACTATGGCCCGGGTGACCGCACTTTACCATTCCGATACGCAATTATAAAAAAAGAACATAAATACATGAATCGGTTTAATCCGAAGACACATTCGGCCGAGAATACTATCTCGATACTAATTAAGAATTCACCAATAAAAATAAAAACGATCATTTTAAAATACGTGCACACAAAATCGAAAAACGAATGAAGCGTTGTAGTGAAAGGAGCATAAGTTGGCATGGCGCTCGCGTCGATGTTATCCTTCAAGTCGAGCCAGCGGCCGACGAGGTCCCGGCCCGGACAGCAGTGGCCCAGCATTTCTGGATTTTAGTATACGTCGAGGGAGTTTTGAGCCCAGCACAAAAGGAAGGGAATGCCCGAGCTTCGGGCGGCGAGCTTAAAATTTAAACGGCGGGAATATCGAGCCGGGCCGGCGGGCGCATGCGCGACGCCGACTCCATCCGCGCGGCCGGGGGCGCCGCTGCCACCGCCGGCCGACACTAATATTTTATCGTTTACACGCAACGCGCCCGAGTGCCGGGCCCGCGCCGCCCGACCGGGGCCCGGACGAGGACGATCCGCCATCGCCGGCATCTATATACATCCCGCTTATGCTATTACAACGACTACATATTATTACGAGACTTACAATAATTACACATGTTTAGATTACGTTATTTGGGTGTTTCGATTAAGAGTTTTTTCTTAAGATCATTCGCGTCTTTAAAACTGTTGTGTTCGTAGTATGACTATTTTCAGAGTAATAATCTTCAGTTATTCAATAGAAAATATGTACGTTCGTAAGTTCTTAGTGTACAAAGTGGTAGAAACTCAGACGCGGCATTCTCCTGCCGCTCGGCCGAGGCGCCGGCCCGAGCCATTCCCGTCACGCCATTTCGGTACATAGGACACATGCCCTAAAGACATTCTATTCGTAAAACTTTCGCATCTGTACAGACATTAACTAACATAACCAAAATTATAGAAATGTATTACCATCATTTCGTACATTTTATCTTGATGGTTTAAGGGTAAATATTATTTTGAAAAATACAATTAACTAAGTTTTTAATATTTTTAAAGCTTCGCAGTGTTTCAACATCTTTGAATACAAATAATGAACGGTAAGCGGTCATTGCATTGATTTCGGGAGTCGATTTTCATTTCAGTCATATTATACAAGTAAGTGAATTGATATGAACAATTTAACAAACGCCAGTATTTATTAAAACATATATGAAAAAATCATAAACAGGGTAAAATATAGTTTACCCTGTCTTGATAGTCGTTATGTATATTTTTCTCTGGAGGTAGATACACTATCTATCACCAGCGTATTAATAAACAGAAGGTCGACTCTCCTTTCGCTTGCTTATTTAGTGATCATCACAGACTCTTGTTTTGCGATGATAAAAAAAGTTTAATAAATAAATAAATGTTAAAATTAAAATTTCACTGACGAAATATTCTAAATTTACGCATTTAGAGAGCTAAAATTGCAGGGACAAGTCATTTGGTTAACAAATGAAATTGCATTAACGATCGTCGCACGCACGAACGTCAACAATGTTGCGAGGCCTGCTATTTGTGTATCCGGAACTGGCCACATACAGGACAATATTTAATAAGTAATTACAACATTTAAAAATAGCAGTCTTTCGTTTAATATAACTATCAATTGCTTTACCATTGTGGCTCATTTCTAAAAAAATGCGTGTCTTTATCACTATGCATTTAACTACTGAAAATTTATGTGCAATGATTTATTACGATTTTCGATTTGGGTTAAACGTGCATCACAGAAACAGTGCATAGATCAACTCATTTCGACCTTTAGGGATGAAGCACCATCAAAAATCAGTGTATCACTGGTTTAGTGAGTTTAATTGTGGGCGTTCTATATTCACGGGCAAATTTAATGAAGGTAGCCCTAAGTCGGCTGTTGTAGTATAAAATATCGATGCTGTGCGGAAACTAAAGCAACATCCTCATGTTACATATCGCGAGATAAAGGCGTCCTTGGGTATAAGTATGACGAGCATACTTATGCCTAGACAAACACAAGACATTACAAGAAAACTTGGCTGTAAAAAAAATTGTCCGCGTTTGATTCTGCACAATTTGAGCATTGATCGAAAACAGGCTCGTATCGAGTGAGGCAAAAAATGATAAAAAAAATACAATCATGGTGCGTCAAAAACTGTTTATAATATCTACGCGGGTGATGAATCTCGGATTTATTATGCGTATGACTCCGAAATTAAACAACAGTCAACGGTGTGGGTGTTCCGAAATGAGCCGAACCCAACAAAAGTGATTAGTTCCATAAGCACTTTGAAGCAAATGGTGGCTTGTTTTTTTTTATATAAATGGACATGTGGTTATAGTGCTACTAGGGAATCGTAAAACGGTTAATTCGAAATAGTACACGACCATTTGTTTGCCAGAAGTCTTTGAAGAAATAATTAAAAACAACCTAAAACGCAGAATCATTCTTCATCATGATACGCATGAGCATCATGAAACAACTCGGTTTTTGGAAGGTCAAATATTGACGAGTCATCCGCCATACATCCCCGATTTGGCACCCAACGATTTCTATTTACTCCCAAGCGTAAAGAATAAATTACGTAGTTAACGTTTTTCGAGACACGAAGAGGCCGTTGATGCGTTCAAAATGCACGTTTTGGAGATATCTCAATCAGAATTGAAAAAGTGTGATAAAAATTAGTTTCAGCGTATGCAAAAGTACATCGATTATCATGGCAAAAATTTTGAAAGGCGATAAAACCATATTAAATGATAAGTGTTTGTTTCTTTTTGATATTCCGGGCACATAAATAGCAGCCCTCGTAACGAATCACGGCAATTTGTTTTAGTACAAAGTTTAATAAAAAAAGTAACTTTTAGTATAAAGTGATAAATTAACATAAATCACTAAAATGCATCGTACAAAATGATAGACAGGCGGTAATGTACCTAAAATTTTTAACTAGTCAAATTTCCGTTGAAATATTTCTTTGCATATTAGTATACTTCAAAGTCATCAAAAAAAAAAAATGGGCGATGATGGTTACTGTACTTGTACAAAACAAGAATCGGCCCCTGGATGCCCATCGGAATGTAAAGATACTTCTTACAATTAATTCGCTGTATTGTCGCACGCCACCAAACCTCTACAATATTGTGTGGTAAGTAATAGCCAGGTCTCATGGTACAACGTTATTCAAATCTAACACATCAGATCACGAGCTCATCGTTTTTTACAGGTTTCTCAGACCAAAATTGTAATTTACCTGCCCTAAAAATATTGGTTTATTCACGATGCTTTTTATAAGTTATTGTCGAATAAGAAAACGTGTACTCAAATTTTAGATAAACTCATGGTATGTAACAATGAGTTTATCTAAAATTGAAGTATCGAATCGAACCCACGATCCTCGAGTTATGAATCACATAACCTTTCACAAATACATACATTTATGAATCGTTTTTATCTCGTTAGAACATTACATATATCCTTTGCCCGTGGGTCGCAAATCATATGTATCAAGTATGTAATTTTACCTATTGGAGAATCGATGAATATATTCTACTATCAGGACGCGAAATGAGGTACGCATATTGCATGTTCATTAACCAAATAATTTATTTATAAAGCGAATATTTGCATATTTATTGGCAAAACTACATTTGCGATTCACATTCCCTGGGCGCTTTACATCAATTCGTATGGCTCGAGACACGTCCTGAATACGATTGTATAAGAAAAAAAAAATCTATTGAAGTGACTTTTATTGTGAGTAAACGAATAGACAGGAAGAGAAACAAAAGACAACAAAACACTCTCACGTTCAGTGGCGTGCACAGAGATTTCAGAGAGGGTATGCATGGCTAAAAAAACTTAGTTTCAGCATTGTTTCGGGTCGGAGACCCAACGACGGTGGGTACCTATTCTATCTGACTTACCGCACGACGCCTTTAACTTAGCACGAAGTTTGTTTACGACCACCACGCATATCTAAATAAGTGATTGATGATCTCATGTAAATAATATCCAAAGTGGCATTTGAAGAGGCCGTGAGATATTAAGTTTGTTTTATTTGTGTATATTAATAAAAATTCAAAAAAAATTACCTAGTTTACGCATAAATTAAATATTGTCCCCATGTAAATAGTTATAAATCAAATCGACGCGTCTTTTTTCAGATAGTTCTGTAAAACGCCGTTGTAAAAACTGCAAGATGGTTGTACGTGCTTAGACGGCTTTTGGTATAAGTCCCTCATGCGAGGGAACTTAGCCTGGTTTTCGCTGACGCTTGTCATAAGTGTACCGACGCATGAGCCACGATCGTCTAGTAACACTGTTGTTTTATTGTTCTCACATCCGCAAATTACATTTCTACATACAAGTGAGTTGATCCAGCACTGGTCCGCGTTTTCCGTTTTATTTCACTCTTCCGCGCGTGAGCGAGGTACCTCCGTTGACAGTTGGCAAACAACTCTGTATTACGTCTCTCGCGCATGGCCTGCCCGCTCCGTGCTTGTCAGTTTTCTATGGTCTAAGGGAGACAAACTAAAATATTAAAGGAGGAAAATGGTGTAAACATCGCCCGCGCTAAGCAAGTTACTGCTTAATAACCTGCTTGAGTGCAAGGCTCGATAGAAAACACTGGTAGATGTGCGCACACCTACCACTCGCACATCATCCCGTTTAGAATAAAATTTAAAAATACTCCCGCGCCGCTACTAAAGGGGAGGAACATTGTCCTGCTTAATTAAAACTAAATCTCCAACTTGAAGAGATTCCACTAAGTCTGTCCATTTACATCGCTGTCGCTGCGTGTGCAAATATTCGGACGGGAACCGCTTCCAAATATTTTGCACGATCTGCTGCAACCGTTAAAACCGCGAGATTGACATATCACAATACGGATATTCCGAAACCACATTTAATGGCTGGCCAATTAGAAAATGACCAGGTGTCAACAAGACTAGGTCATTTGGGTCATTCGAAAGAGGACGTAATTAACGGTCGCGAATTTAATACCGCTTCAATTTTACAAAAAACGGTGGAGTTCTTCAAAGGTGAACTTCTTTTCCCCGATCACCCACCGAAGATATGTTTTAGCCGATTTAAAGAGGAAAAATGACGTAAGCGAAGGTTTTAAATTGAAAAAGAGTCCTTTTTTAGTTGCAATCGTACACAAATCTGTGAGTTCGTTTTGGTCCGGTTTGTTTCGAAAAATGTGTATGAATTCTTTTTAAAAAAAGACAAGTATTCGCAGCTGAGTGGCATCCTAAGGATTGATTTGCTCAATTTGCAAACTGCAGGAAATATTGAACTCGAATGGTTTAATGTGAAGTTTTGATATGATCGAATATTCTCAAACCTCTTAGTTCGTTCGATTTATAAACGCATCGAAGTTCATTCCTAAACGGATCTACGTTAAAAGAATATCCATTTATATTGATTAGGTCAGCAACAGATTCTTTTGGAAAATTCGTACAATAAAAAGAAGGGTTTTCACAAACTAATAGGTTCAAGTATTTTCAATTTTTATAGTGACAACATTCGTTCAAAAAATTGTCAGTAAACTTGCAAAATAGGCGCTTGTAATTCTGTTGAACATTATTAATGTCGCGTTTTCTTTTATTAAGTCAGTCACAATTGGATTCCCAAACAAATATAGTTGTTATGAAATTTAGTTCTGTACTGTTCCAAAGTTCCAACTCTTTCAGTTTTTCGATGTAACAGCAAATAATTTTAATAGTGTTTTTGAGTAATATTTTTACGAAATGTGTTTCGCGGGAAATATTGGGTCGGGGAAAAAGTGTTTTTGTATTTCATGTACGAATACAAGATAATTTTTCATATTTTATTTACATTAATTATAACATATTGCTATTTTGTAGGTAATAACATAATCCCATTCTTGTAAAAATTTTGGGATTCTGATTAAAAATATGCAACAAACAGTTTTGGCAGTCCTCTCTGGATGTTAACCTAACACTACCTAAAGGGTTTGTAAAATTAGGGCTATGCATTAACACTTTCCAACCAAACTCTCTCAATATTTGCTGAGTGGCTAAAGATGTTTGTGGTCTGATATTATCATGGTGAAAAACCATATCCTTTCTGCTGATCTATTCTGGTCGTTTTTTCTCTACTTCTTGCTTGAATCTCATCAGCCGTTGGCAGTAGAGATGAAATGATAGTTTTTCCCTGCGGTAAAAACTCATAATGACTATATATCCTTCCAGTCTTACCATACACATACTACCAATTTATTGCGAGTTAATCCAGGTTTCGCTATAGTCGGTGAAGTTTTTGACCATGATCTTTTTCATAGGTCATTGTCAATGGTAATCCATTTTCATCACCAGTGATCATTTTTTTTTAAACGGTTCTATTTTATTACGTTTCAATGAAAATTGCAAATGAGTACACAATTCATTAGATTTCTTTTTCAGTAATTTCGTGCGGGACACTATTATCAAGCTTTTTTATATATCCAGCTATTTTCAAATGGGTCGTAACTGTTTTATGATCAATCCTAAGCTCGGTATATTAGTTCTAATAATTTAAAAAAATAATAATTTAAAGAGCTGATCGGTATATTATTTCTAATATGCTGATCTTACTCTCCTTTTTCCAAAATAACATGGACTTCATTCGTTACAGGTAGGCCAGAGCGAGGTTCATCTTTCACATCAAAATTACTGGATTCATTTTAAAGACGCTTGAACTATTTTTGTACTACTCTTACGATACCGAATTAAGTTCATAAACGTCACTAATTTTTTCGCGACTTGTGTCAAATTTTTCCCTTTTTCATTATATAATAAAACTTCAAAATGTATTGAATTTCTACATTATATTCACTTATTTTGGTGGACTGAGTAACAACAAAAATATGGCGAGAACCGTTTTTACTTTTTATTTTTCTTTTTTTTAAATATCATATATTAAATTGTATCAACACTAGCCAGATACAAATAGCACATCCAAAGAATTTTTATTGCAACTTTTTAATTATGAAATACGAAAAAACTTTTTCCCCGACCCGATACATTCGTCATCCCACTATATTTGATAAAGATCTATTCGCAGTACTGCTGTCATTTTGATGAATTTTCGACATGGAATATTCAGGTTATAGTTACTTATTAATTTACAGTTCACTTCGTATATAATATTTAATTCATCTTAAGTATTTTTGAATACACGAGTATAGGTGCGCAAAGAGCACTGCATATTATTTTGGCACGAAAATTACGGTTTCGTATTTTAAGCTTTTAGATATAAAAACTGCTGGGACAGATTTTAATATAACTTCAGTTTAAATAAAATTAAAGTTGACAGTGATTATTTTAGTGTTATATAAAATGTTAGTATAAATAATAGAACTTGCATGTGTTTTTACTAGATAAATAAAATTGCAGTCTAGCGGATATTTTCAAAGATCCAATGGTGAATGACATTCGATAGTTTCGAAAGACAACGTTACAACAATTATATTTTACGCATAAAATGTGCGTAAAATGCGACAGCATGTAAGTGCTGTTGGTCAGCGTGAATTTGAACAGCCAATACTTTCGTGGTCTGGCTCGTGTCCAATTTTTTAGTTGGTGTTTTATGCAGTCGGGTAACAAAAACCAAATGACATCTACGGACGGATGTTGCCGAGCGACCGTTATGAACATTTACGTTGGCTTCATTTGTCCTTGTACATATTACCGAATCTGCATATATTTAGAAATAAGAGAATAATGGGAGTTTATGCGTACCTCGATCAACATGAGCCCGTCTTAAAATGGTGATATAAATAAATAGTTATAATACCGAAATTTCTCGTGTGACAGCGCTATCGATAAATGGGCTTGTACGCGTGCAGTATGACAGTAAACAAATAGACGCTTGCCTGTGACAAGCGGCATCATGCAGCATGCATTTCGCAGGAAAGAGTGTAATAATAAATTTCCGCGGCATAACATGGTATGTCTGACACGTAACGAGAAATGTGTTAAAAAAAATTAAAATATTAATATAGCACAGAAGCTAAAAGATAGCTTTAGCAATAGCAAGGACTGAGACTAAAGCTAAGCTTTATTTTTATCATAAGGAATAAAAGTGTTGGAGATCGTATAGTGAAAGCTCCTCAACTTACGTTTTTACACACGACTACAGAATGCTCTTGAACAAATGAAAACTGATTCGCGACGAGGTCGACTTAGTCCAAACAAATCTATCATAATATTGTAACAAGGGGTAAACTTAGTGATCGGTTTCTTAAATTTACGGAGACGTTACGTATAAACTACTCGGATATTGATCAGACGAGAACGCGACAACACGTATCAGAACGGCGGTGGTTCAGTGATTGGGACCGTTCATTAGCTTGGAAACAAGACCGGACAAATTGACCGAGTTTTTAATTTGAGTCAAATTAAACCACTCGCTCCGTGTTCCCCATCTAGACACGAAGCCAGTCTGAAGGACTTAAGCACCTCGATCTGAAAAAGTTATGGGAGAACATGGCCTCAGCGGTGGGGTGATTAAAACCTTACATAAAATAATGACAAATATATAACTTAAAAAAGATTTCTTATGATAATTAATAGGCTTGAACAATAAATTTTGGCTCTACCTAGATTTGAAAAAAAGTTTGCGAACCGTGTAAACATTCATAGTTTTGATCATCACTATATTTAAATGACATGTATTACGATTTGTTTTAAGCTACTGATCAATAAATTTACTATGACATGATAATCTGACTGTTCATATCTATTTAAGAACGATTAACAAAAGTTCAGTGGCTGACCTCGTATTAACTATTATATTTCCTTGTGTTAAGACTCCACACACTTCTAAACTTTTTTAAAATTTACATTTAATTAGAAAACTAAAATTCACCTCTAAAACCTGACCTCGATAGCTACGTCAGCTATTTGAAATTCATGATACATTTTTCAAAATCTTGTTTTTAATAAGCATCTTAGCTTTACTAATCCAATCCAAAAAACGTGTATTATATATATTAAATATCTAAAAGTAATAAATTTATACATTTAAATTTTAATCTAACATAGAATAGTAATTCTAAAACATCGAAAAGTTCAATTCTTCACTCGTGGAAAACGTAAAAAACTTCTCAAATTAATTGTTATACAAGAGGAACGGCATAAGAATACAGTTTCGTTTTGTCAGCATATTTTCTATTGATAAATGGATAATAGAATTTCCATAGATATAATGACCGATTACACTCTAATAGTACAGCACATCGGCATCGAGAAGGTCGTGCAGCGGCGGCACCTGCCCGGCGTTAAAATGGACAATGGCACCACTTTTTATTGACTCCTTTTTTATTTCATGACAAATAGATGAAAGAGTCTGCATAGAAAAAAAACTGTCTATCTGCCGGTACGGTGTTGTTTTCAATGTCAATTCTACTAAGCACAACAGTCGCACTACTCTGGTATTTGAACGGATATTAAAGCGAATATTGATACATACATTCGTATTCATTATATTGGTCGTTCCGGGATGTAAGAACTGATGATGACTTATTTGCAATCTAACAATAAACAGCAGATAAAAACAAAATCGCAAAATAAATACAAACTAAAAACAGTAACATGGACCGTGGACGAGCGAACACGAAAAAGGATTACGTCAGTCGAGGGTCAGAAAAGGGGCGGGGAGACAACACTACCTAAAGCAAGTCATGTACGCCTGCGCAGTAGTACCCACAACAAGCGTTAGTAGTTCCACGGCACCAATACATACCAAATATGCAATTAATCCTTTACTAACATAATTAAGCTGTTAATCTAACGAAAACATTATATTAGTGAGGCTAAAGACTAAAGACGCACTGCCACTTTTCACTTTGAGACATCAGTAACGCCAATGAGAGCAAATTTATACAGGAACAACATGTTTCAGTTATCAAGATTTCGCGCACCGAGAATTTCGTGTACATAAATTCACATTTATATTTTACGAAATTCCTTGAAAGTACTGTAGGTATATAAAAAGACCAAAGCAGTAGTATGCACCTATCTCGAACATCCAGCGTGTTTGGACCACTTTTACGGAGGGCATGCTGACTCTTCTTAATTAAAAGCTTCGTTCACGTGGACGTATGCATGATAAAAGCTTCCCGGTCTCGACCGATTAGTCAGGATAAAAGATACGTTATTTTCGCTTCTAGTTACAGTAGTTAGATATTTTTAGTTTTTAGTACTAGTTAGACATATATTTGTTTTGATTGTTCATCGTTTTAAATGAAATAAACATTAAATCTTAACTTAAAAGATTATATCAATACATTACCAAAAACAAAACCAAATCGATTTTGACATTGTGATTTCCGGGCATAAACAAACTAAGTCAAACGGAAAAAAAACATCTATAGAATTATTACATGTGATTGGAGAGCTGAGGATGACAGTAGTTAGGTATGTCGTTTGTGTAGAATTATAAAAAAATAGTTAGTTATCGGAGACAATTAGGGAATGTTTCAAATCAGAGTTTAAATTAAAAAATAATTAGATTAACCAGAATTCAAATGAAAAGTCAGATGGAAGCTTCCAGCAAAACGTAAAATACTTGAAATGCTCAAGCATCATCTATGACATAATCTATTCTCGAACAATTTACGCAAAGTATTTCCGGCCGATTCCAGGTCCAAATTCAGATTTCCGTTAAAGTGGTAAACAAAACATTTATGTATGTTCTCGCATTGCAGATCGCAATTATTTAGTATAGATATTTTTAGTGGCAATTAACAATAAAATATGTCAACAAGTCTGATTTCAAAACGAATACGCTAAAAAACCTTATTTAAGCCATGAGTAGAAAAAATCGCAGGCTTACGGTATATGGTTTTACAGTAAGCAGGTATCTACGATAGAAAGATTTTCAATATCAACGATTGACTCACTCCGAGTCGGGCGTCGTTCGTCCGATGCAAACAAACACAAAGGGTGGTGAAGCACGCAGTTGCGCGAATTTCGATGAATCACACCACGCACGACCGCAGCGGCCCCGCCGGCCGGGGGCGGGCCGATTGTGAAATCCTCCTCGAGACCCGGCTTCACGTTGCAGCATTCGTAGATTTTATGTGCCGTACACGAAGCGGTGCTTTTGTTTGTCTCCGCGTGAATTATTACAGAAAACGATACATCGAACTAGGAAAGAACCGACCTAACAGAGTCATTATTGTTTTTCATAGATCCCATATGTAAAACACATGTTTCGTCAGCGATAATAACCTGCTCCACGTTTTCTGTACTAAGACGTGGAGAAATGCTTCATTTTATATTAAAAAAAAAAAAAATGATAATCATACTATTTTAGGGTAGCAATGTTATTCCGTCGATAAATCTATTCGAATTGCGAGAACAAGTCAATAGTATTGACTTATTACTGCATAGAAAAATTGTTATGTACGGAAAAATTTAATGGAAAAATTATACAAGTACGTGATAAAGCGACGAGGAAAGAAGACATCTGGAAGAAAAACGGAAGCCTAACAGCGAGTTGCACTAAAAGTAAAAACGTAATCCTTAAGATCTCACAGAGAGGCCACATGTTATCTGTCACATATAAGGATTAATATACGAAATACGTTTTTACTTTTGGTGCAACTCGTTATAAATGTGGTCTAAAAGCATTCACTTATGGTTATATTATAAATATATTCCCAATGTGAAACGTTTTGTTGATCGGTCAATGTTTGTTTTAGATATTTATTTTTTTATCGAATAAATCCACGGTTCAGCTCGCGTGTACTACAAAATTGTTTAGATATTTTTTACAAATAAAGTTAAATTTTACTTGGGTATGTTAATTATGGCATTCATAATAATAAGACAAATATTTTTAATTTAAACTACTTTTGCATATTTTAGGTGCCCCGTATATATTTTTATTTCCTAACTTGAAAAAACGCATTTTATTTATATAAAGGTATCTTTGGATAAAATTATTTCCATTTCATTCCTCGTTTTTTTTTAATGGGCGCAAGTCGGTTCCCCGCCGTCGGCAGATGGGTGTTATTTCAAAGACAAAAATGTTTGTTGTGAAAATCATCCTTAGAAGATAGACATACGCTATCCCGGAATTTTTTTGTACGTCATTTGAAAATCTACAATTATATAGCACAACAATTTGATATATATCATATGATTTATTTAGCTTAAGCTATATAAACGCTTGAAGTGTCTTTTTGCAACTTAATTCACCATTGTCATCTAATGGTGATGAGCCATTGCTCATTTAGTACGTTATAGAATAAAATATATCTTATAACTTAGTCAAATAACAAAGTAATTGATGAATAAAAAATCATGTAAATTGGATAGGTAGTCCTCGCGGTAAAAAGGATATTAATGGACAGACAGAGCAAGGCATTGAGTTTTATATGCACTGACGTAAACTTTTCGATTTATTACAATTATTTCTTTCTTTTTTACACATTATTTGTTCGCTATATATTGTATGTTGTAGAAGATTACATTTCAATACAGAGACAAAGTAATTCTTCTCGTTTTTCCCAGTCAATGCTGAACATTAGAATGGTGTTAAAAATAGACGTATGTAATCTTGTCGTTAAATATCATTTATATGTCGAATTAAATTTCTACTATAGTGATTCTTGTTTAGTTCCGAGCGAACTGAGGGCCCAACGTATGTTGTTATTTTATAATAATCTCTACTCCTTTACCTTTACTCATATTTTAGAAAGCCTTCTAAAAACTCATACATTGCTCTATGCCGACATTTTAGAGAGCGGCGCACATTGACCTTGGATACACCAAAATGTTGAGGAATTATTTCACTAAAGCATTATTACGAGACGTCAGCAAAAACTTATATGTTTTATTAAATTTACTGTCAATGTCGACAATTTCTTCCATTTCATCATCAATTTTACTTTGGATGCATTTAAAACATCTTTAACTGTCGTTGGCGTTTGGTCATCAATATTGTACGTCCACTACAAACCGCCAATTAAGGACCAACCAATCTTCGGTACTCAATTCGATGAAACATGGATTCGTTGCATGTAGCCAAAAGGTCCAATTTCATTGTCCAATGGACATTTATTTTCAATTTTATTTTTAATAGTAGATAACAAATGTGCTGTACAGCATATGAGTATTATAATATATTCCCACAATTTGTGAATGTAAATTGTAACAAAAACTATATAATAATAAGGAACTTTTGTAAAATGTAAAATCAAAAAGTGTACTTCATTTGGCCCACATCCCTCGTGGTGACAGCTAAGCTTTGACATACCACATACGGCCGCAAGTAGAACTCAAATATTTTGCTTCCCGTTTCTTCAGACGGCGCCCGAATCGTAAACACATTAGTTTTAGGGATAGCGATGATTAAAAAACACTCTGCACCTGGTACCACTGAGCCATGGTTGACGCGAAGAAAACAGTAGAGACCTTTTACTGTTATCATCGATGAAAATAAAAACTGCAAGCTTTAAATATTAGCTCACTGAATATTTAATTACTTTTTGAATAGTCCAAAAAAAATAGCGAGTATTTACGGTTATAGAAAAGGATCTTCACATATGTAAAATCTTTAAAGAGTACGTAAAGAAAATTATTAAAATGGCATTCAATAATCGTTTTAAACAAAGTGACGCTATGTTGCTAAGGTAATAAAGTAAATAAAAAATTAATACGTAAAAAGTGAACTTGTCAAGTTCTAAAAAAGGTTAACCAGGTTAAAATATTCTGCGAAACGGCAAAACGGAAAATGTACGTAAATGTTATGTTATTTGCCGTGAATTCTGATTCGTGCGGTTGAAAACAAACGGTTCCGATACCCATTTTGGCCCTTTCTTGGACATTGTTGCTATTTCTCATATATTTACATAATTAAAATATTGTATCTCTTTATTCAGGAGTAAATTTATGTTGACGCAAAGGGAGACGTTTAGAGCTAAATCGAAAAGGAGACCTTATAGAAAAATAGAAAGATTCAAGGAGAAATATACTAAATTATATAGGCTTGGATAATGCCTATGTGCATTTGGACAATAACTTATGATGAATTTTCAGAAAATTATTCGATACGCTGAGTATTATTTGTTGAACAGAATAACAATGAGTTTTATATAAGTACTTCTTTTTTTTTAAGTACTCTCATGTAAAAATTTGTAGTGGTAATAAATCTAGAAAAAGCGGCAACAACCACTTAATAGGCCGTGATTACCGACTCACCTGTTGGGAAAACATGCATATTTTGTTCATGTTATTACCTAACATACTAAGTATAAATAATAGTACATTCTCTGAATTTTTAAATTGAGATGAGTATTTACTATTGAGCCTTCTTCACCTCATTTACAACTCAAGTAATTTACTGATAACCTCTTACATTATTTGCGTAAAATAATAATACAATAAGCTAATTGTGAATACGCGTACTTCATTCATTACTTTGTTGCCAGAATATAAAAATTCAAGCTTGACCTCAAAGCGAGGTCAACCTTTTACATCGTACGTAACAAAGAAATACAGTACTCGACATAAGACATTTTAAAAGACCCTCTACGACAGACAAGAATATAGCGCGAAACAAATGTTGCGTGAATTGGGGGTTGGGGCGAGCGTGAGGGGGAGGAGTGCACGGGCCATGCAGGTGCACCGTGCGCCAGCTGTCGCGGATGTAAAGCGGGCGTCTGTAAATTAACCACGTGAACCCGCGCATCTGTAGCGGTGTATCGGAAAAAGCACCCACAATGTCGGGTGCACCGGCGAAACCGCTACGTCTTGTGGTTAATCGCCGCAGTAAATGAAGCAATTTAACAAAACGCTTTATTGTATCAAAAATAAGTTATTTCATAAATCATTTATGACCATTAATTATGAAATATCAACATTACTTATGAAATATCAACATTACTTATGAAATATTAAAATATTTTATATATAATGTAGGTTTTTAATTTTCACTTCGTCTATTAAATATTCATACAAAAACAAATCTTAATATTCAAAGCATAGCCCGTAGTTTTCTACGATCTTAACCCAACGTTCAGCGAGCTCTCGAGATCTCGGTAAAACCATTTCTTGGGTTTGGATGCAAAGAATTGCCACACTGCATTTTCAACATCTTCTTGCGATTTAATTTTTTTTTCACGAAAGAATTTTGCCATGGATAGGAATACGTAGTAGTCTCAGGGTGCAAGGTCCCGACTAAATGCTGTAGCACTAAGTTCTTTGATCTAACTTTTGCAATGTGTGGTCTAGCATTGTCACGTTGTAAGAGCATGTTTTCGGATTGACAAACCTGACCCTTTCTGCAACCAAACCTCATACATTCGTATTAGCTGTTCACTATATATTTCGGCAGTGATAGTTCGTTCTGAAATTATTTCAAAGTACACTAAACCTTCATAAGTCCATCAGACATATAACAAGACTTTCTGCTTGAAACGACCGCTCTTCACGCCGGATTGAGGTAATCGTGCTTTGTCTAACCACTGTTTTTCAATGTTCTAAATTTTGAAATAAATCAATTTCTCATCGCCAGTAACAATGCGTTTAATAAAACGATCCGATCATCTCTCGGCAGGGCAAGGAGCTGTTTGCACGCTTGTACTAGACGTTTCGATTGAAGGTCTATTATTTCGCAGGACACTGTTCGACAACTTTTATAGGTCTTAACCAATGATTTTAAGTGGCGATGTATGTATGTCTCCAGAAGGTCCAAGGGAGTCTGATATTCGGACCGTCTTCATCCATTCAAAGACAACGTCCGAGACCAACGGCTTGACGTGCTCTCCGACATGGGGAACGTGTGTAATACGACTCAAGTGGCTCAATTCGTCCGTAGTCAGGATCGAGCCCGGTACCTTCCGATTCCAATAAAGGTTAAGTGCATTTCCTTCGAATCATTAAAACACCGTCTTTCTTTTAGCTGTAATATGCTTATAACTTATAAGATAAATTCTCACCTAGTTTCAGGAAAAGAAAATTGGGAAAGTAAACGAAACAAAAGTACAACATTAATTTTCTTGTAAAGTAAACTGTACGCTGAGCGTTCTCGACTCGGTCGTACAAGGGTCGCAGCGGACGGGTACGACGTACGATTTAAATAATACATATCAATTTAGCATTCGTCGATCTACATCGAATATTAAACGAGCTCCTTCCGCTTCAGTTAACTAGTTGCACAAACACGGACGTACATAATGTATTATATTCGTGAAGTCAACATTGTTCTATAAAACAATCAATTCAGCCTTGTATGGGAGAGTTTCGAATTTGATGTTGGTAAAAAAAATAAGGATAAAAAGCACAATAACAACATAAGAAAAAATTGTCTATACACACAAATACATATGGAACAACATAGACAAACTTCACCGGATAGATGCGTCTCAGCTTATAGATCAATATCGTCTCATGGACTATTACCTGAAACAGAAGAAAAAAAAATAATTACACGTTTGCTGACGGCGCAGGCTGGCGACGATAAGGTAACTCGACGAAGGTTGCAGTTAATTAAGTCTACATAGAGCGGTGGACGATTCGGTCGTGGACCGCACGGAGCGCCGCGCCGGCCATAAATTGTACTTTTTATTTTCCGCGTTTATACATAATTGTGGAAAATAAATTACGCTAATGAGACAGAGCCGGCTACAGTCTGTATAGAGTATTAACAACCGGCCAGTGCACGAAGGTAAAGGAATTTTTATGATGTCGTTTAGGGCAAATTGATTTTCATTTAGATATATTGCGATGAATTAATGTAAGTAATTATATAAAAATTGGATATAAAACATTATAATAAAAAAATTGGTTGTCTGTAAAGTCGGTTTACGGACGATAATTTTACGTGATAATGTCATAAGAAAACATTGATGAAAAATTGCATTCTCTTATGAATGAATTATAATCACTGAATTATCATTATTTTGTATAATACAAAGAAGGAGTTGATTAAAAATGACAACATTTTCGATAAATTAACATTTATTTGCTCTCTTTAATTCAAATATTTTTCTACTTATATTATACAGTAAAGAGATAGATGCGTCACAAGCCGAACGCTTAGGCTGATCGTGCCTCTCTATTGTTCCGCGCTCTCGCTCGCGCGCTCAGCTCAGGTGCAACGTGACAATGAATCATGCTTTTTGTGCGTGCAGCCGGCGTTCATAGATTTATAAGACGTATCACGTCAAAAATAATGTAATCCATATATCAAATTTTAAGCTAAATCAAGTAGCTTGCACTAAAAAAATCGTCTGTTTAAACTGATTACAACTCATCAAACTAAATACCACGGCTCACAAACACATCAGATACCACAGCGTTACTACTCTGATCGCACAAGACTAAAACTTTCACTTGGTAAAGCCCAGGTCATGTTCTAACAGACTTCGATAGGAATATCAAATAATACGCGCTCACGAATGGGTAATTTTACAAACGGCGCCACCGATAACGTACGTGGCAATAAGTTAAGCACTTTATTCGCATAAAAAAACACCATTTTGTATCAGTCAAGACTATATTCTAGGTTAACATTTAGAGTGTATCCGGAGGCGCTCCGCTTTTCGATCCCACCCGTCACGGTTACATTGCTCCTATGGTATGCCGACAGACGACGTTATTGGTTTATTCAAAGTTATTGCTTCAAATAAACCAATACATGTTCTGAAACTAAAATAAATAATGTTTAACTTTTAAAAACGTTTAAAATTTAATTTAATAGCACAATTAAATTTTATGACAAAAATGGTATCGATTTTCACTAATTTCAATTTGATTTGTATTGTTTATATAAAAAACGTTTTGTGTACATACATTTTTTTTTGATAAAATAATGGAAGAAATCGAGATTATGCACTAAAAGGAATCAAGCAGGTGACTAATATTTTAACGGTGACAATAACGAGATGGAAAAAAAAAGATTATATTCAACTTCTCGCAGCAAGCTTCTAGGATTCACTTTGTAACTTAAGCCGGTTTCGCACATTCAGTACAGCTACAGAAAAAAAATACTAATTAATTTATGCTTTTTACGATAGGTTTAAAAAATTTCAACAAAAAATCGTTCTTAAAAATGAATCGTTAGTATGACTTTAATACGATATCCCCAACGTCGGCAAACAAAAAACATTTTCATCGTTTAACTTAATTCTTTATTATTGTATATTAGATTATAAATAGGCACAAAAGTCGAAAACAAGAAAAAAAACTTTCCGCTAGGAAAATCGAAGTTTTCTTAAAACTGAATTTCAGTCGTTTTGAGTCTGATTTTCGAAAATAGAATTTTTATCGTTCGTAAGAAGATTCCTACGATCATTTCCGATCTTTTGCATCAAAATCGCTGGGTTCTACACACATACATACAGATATATTATTCAAAAAGGCGTTTTTTAGTATACATTGATGATTGAACTCGAAAAGCTTAGAATCTATTTTGAGCTATATTTCTGAGCTCAACAAAGCAAAGCTTTTGGGTGTGATGAACTCAATAATTTAATGTTCCTTGAAACTTTCTGAACTCAAGAGTAATAAGAAGTTTCAAGGATAGCCGGCATGGTTACGCGTTTTTAAAATTGTTGAGAACGATAAGCTCAAAACTTATAGGAAATAATTATAACTTAAAGAGATCAAAGGCACATCAATAATCGGAAATTTTAGGGATGACCAGCAGAGGCAACCGTTTTTCAATTTTTTTCATCATAGTAATATTAATCGAAACCTACGCGATTCTTAGTGAAGAAATGAACACATCTACTGTTTCATCTTTATCGTCTTCAAGTCAAAACGGAATTGGATTACAGAAACCGCATTAGAGGCGATTAATTCAAACAATGCGGTGACCAGGCGGCGCGCGGACCACCAACGTAATGGGCTAGGAGCGATCGCGTTGTCAGATCGCACGGCTCGTTTCTGTTCAGGGGTGGTTAAGTTTCTGAATCGCGGCCACGCCCCACGCGCACCATATCGTGCTTTGCGTAACTAGCAGTTTGTCGTCTGAACAATGACGGGAATTCACGGATATATTGAGGGAAAATAAATATCAATCAAATGCCGTACGGTAAATAATACTTTTATATCTATTCGGCTAGGTTTATTTTTATTTAATTGCAATAATCAAAATTTAGTAATATTGATACTCTTTATGAATAGACATAAGAACTCATATCTATACAGACAGAGTTCTTTATCCTTGATACCGGGAAATGCGGTGAGACAACCATAGTAATGGATGACGTACCAGGTAGTACGTCATCAAGAGAGGTCTCTTTAAAGGAATTATACGTAGAGCTGTAAATGCAAGTTATTACGTAAAATAATTATACTGCCATGTTGTGATAATATGGTGATAGCTTCAAGGAAAAAAAAAATTCTTGCTTATTGCAGTATTATTTATTTTATCACAAATTACGTTTACATTATAGGATATGTTTTACTAAATCGCATAGTTTAATCGAATTGTGATGATATTTTAAGTAAACCTAACGTTATATTTCCTGTAATAAATAACATATTCAAATAGTCTTAGATATAGAGAAAATAATAGTTTAAGTCAGCTCCAATGCGTGACTGGAGTTTGCTTCTTGCGAACGATTTTCTTGGAGTATATATATTAGGCGAACAATGGATATAAACACATCTCTTATAATATTGAAAATATGTATATACTTTTATTTACATATTTTTTGATGATGAAATGCTTTGTATAATAAAACTCACACTGCAAATCTTCATATTAAACGACTGATACCAATGGCAAAACATTTAACACCACATACAATGAAAGCTAATATATCTGCTTTAAAAATAAAACATCTATAATAAATCAACAATAAAAGAAGAATACACGTGTTAAGTATAACATGCGCGAATACATTACACGGTGGGGCAATCGACTTCACTTTTTGCTAATACTCAATTTCGCTTCCCTCTATATTGCGTATCGCGGACTGTGTATGAAAATAGATTATTAAGAAGCAAACTCCAAAAAGTACAAAAATAAAATCCATAACCAATATTTGAATTTACAACAAAAATAATTTATTAATTATTGCGAATGAATTTTTGACAGTAAAAATATATTTTACAGAATAATATGTCATGACATAAAAAATTACGGTATAGATAAATGTTACAATAAAAACGGTTCCTAATGAAAAAACCTTCGTCTTGTTCAGCATTGGAACCACAATAATATGCGGGTTATGTACTCACAAAAGTATTATCATAAAAAAGTTGTTTTCATGCACGAATACTTTTAAAACATTTTTTTTATAGAACGATTTTTCGTACGAGATTATTCCAAATAAAAACTTCTCCACGTCTAGAATTTTTTTAAACCGTTATGTGGTGGATGTCGAGCACGGCTTTGGTCATTTTCGCTTCGTCTAATGTGGATTTGTAAATAAATTGCTAACGACTAACCCGAAAGCTAGAGAATACATTAAGATAATCGGAAGAACCATCCTAATAATTATACACTTGAAAAGAGCAAATTAACTTATATCTAGTAATTCTCAATACACATGGTTGTTACATAAATCTTCCAAGTCAATGAAAATCATAACATCCGAGATCCCAACGAGCGTAAAACGACGTCAGTGTAAATGTGTATTGTTTATTTGAAGCGATAACGGCCGTGATGATTGACCGGCCGATAAATATCTACGTGTATCGGGTCATTTAATATCTATTTAAATTATGTTTAACACCCATCAGAAGACTGTTTATGACATTATCTAATATCTGAAATGTGTAAGTAGGTACCTATCGATAGTAGATGTTAATGAAATGTAAAGAAACAAATATATGTATAGTATGAGCGCATTTTTGCCTTCATACTCGATTCAAGTAAGACTTTTGTGTTTAGCGTTATGATAAATATTCCTGCTAAACAAAAAAGTAATGCCGTTCTAGAAATTAATAGATACAAAATCGGGATCGGGATAATGATTGAATGAGAGATTGCTTAATATAAAAAAAAGGAATTTCAATCATTGTCCAACCCGTAGGGGCAGCGGTCACGTCTAGTTGTCAACAAATTGTCAATATAAACATATTAAAGGTTTTGCAAGCAGTTGTCGACTTATAACATAAATATAATGTTACAAAGGTCAAATACGTAAGCTTAAAGCGACCGGTGAATAGGGTCTGGTGTCCTTGGGAGAATTAATTTGAAATATAGGTCTGTGTACACGCCCGAGCAGTTCTAGTGACGGTATTAGGTTTCGAGGTACTTTGTGTATGTGTAACTAGTGAACTCTACATACTTTACGTGTCGTAATGAATATTTATAAGCGCATAGGGAGGAAATACATTGTCAGGAAACGTAAAATCGTTCGCTGTACATGACCAACGATTTCATTTACATATAATATTTCAGAATTAAGAATAACATTGGACTTTTCGACGCAGATTCATTTTGTATGGCAATTTTATTAAAATATTTTGGTCTCACATAAAGAAATACACATAATACTTAGCGCTATTTTCTTAAAATCAGGAAAAACTTTATTTTTGAAAATAATTAACAAAAAACGAAATCTTTTTTAATCCCAAAAATGTGTTATCAACTTATCATATCAGCGGTAGTACCATATACATCTTGAATCTATTCTATCGTGTGGAGTGTAAATTTACGGTAATCGGTAGTTAGCCACTTCCTTGCAACACATGTTAACATGCAGCATGCAGCCTACCACTGACCTTCGAATCTGTTTTTCCACTACGAATCCCTATCCAACGAATTGAATATTGATTCGCAAGGATTTACAGGTATAGAACTTCTAAGCAATGTCAATATTTTATTTATCTTGGTCCACTAAATAGTTACAATGTTATTTTTGCGTACGTTTCACACCATACAAGGACATCCTTCCAAAAATGCAGAGAGTCACATCTACCAGGGTGTCAGGAGCGTTCAAACTACCCAAAGATACGCCTCCAACCATCCACGTGAAGTACAGTCGTGCAACGAGTAATAAGTTAAAGAACGACACAGAATTACCTTTTAAGGAGGAATAATTTAAAAACGTTATGTAACAATAAGGATATTTTATGTAAAAATAAAAATCAGGAATTTACAAATCGTTCGTGCGTCAGTCAAATTACATAAATATCGATCTACTAAAATAGTAGTAGCGCCACGAGGAACAAACGTAAGGAAACCAAAATACCACAATGAAAGAAAGAAGTAATGTCAACCGGTAAGAGACAAGGGCAGGCTACTGGGACACTTAACTGCATAAACTTACCAAACATCAGCCACTATATGGCGCAGCAGCAGGCGTTCATAAATTTTATATGTGTATCGGGTACGAAACAAGCCTTGTTTAATTACCAATAAAAAAAACAGCTAAAACAAAAACGAATTCGATACCCAAAATAATATGGTCGATTTAAATACACAATAGTCGCCAACGAATTTCCTCTGGGGTCGCACACGATCGATCAAATCAATCTATCCGCCAGTGCGGGTCCGCGCGCGCGCTGGCCCCTAATGGCCGTCCTACTGCGAACGCGTAATTAATTTCCAAGGGATCAGAGGTACTTTGAACATTATCGACTTTTCTTTCACGAGATATTTGGAAAATCGTCTCTCGTCTATCCGAGTTTATGAGATCGCACATAAAATGTAAGATAATAAATTAGAACCAAATCCAGTTACAATTTTTTCTTTTCTTTACTTATTGAACAGTCAATATATCCTGCAGAATAAATTGTAAAAGTGGTTCGATTCCGCTAATACCTCAGACAGATAAATGTATGTTCTAATTTTTGGATCTAGAATCTAAGCATTCTATGCGGTATTTTATAATAATAAATAATATGACATTTTTATTTGAATCGTAAAGAGTATCAAAAATGTCTTTTTTGACAATTCAGGGTAATTTCAAAATATATTACTATTATTTTGACTATTAATATTAATTTAATTTGACTCAATACAATTTTAATATCTTCGGTTTGTTTAAAACAAAATGAATTTAGTTTAAAAAGTTCATATCAAAAATCATAAAAAACGTATAGGGAAAAATTGGTATACATATTTTTTGATTTGTCTTAAGCTTCAACTGAATGTTTTGTATAATTTTAACCAACATAAATTAAATCTTACTTGAGCTCCAGTTTAATAAAAGTCGTGTTTATAAAAATATTGGTAAACTGTGTTGTCGGGTCACAGACATCTGACGTTTCCCTGGTGTAATATTAATTCTTGATTATTAAAGTACTAAAACAAAGCTCCATTCTTTAGAGGCTTACACAGGCATATCCAGAATTACAAGCAAACGCTTTAATATGCCCATGACAGAATATCGTCAACTCGGCGCGCGCACATGAACGCCATCGACGAGGATGCGCTGCAGCCTACGAAGAGGCTAACGCTCCCCGTCCCGAGCAAATGACGCCTCGCTTTGGCCAACTCCTTTGACATAGGCGAGATGCGCGACTAATATTTATTAGAGTTGTGACGTGAATAAGAATCACTAACGCAGGGGTCGTGCGAACGCGACGCCCTGTGCTACGGCCTATTCTACTTTGACGTGGGCGAAGTAAAAAAACATGTATTATGTATACAATATATATGTATACAACAATAATTTTCACATGTATTTGTGAAAATTATTGTTGATCATGATTATTATCTATATTTCTGCTATATTGTAAGATCATATGCAGCTAAGCGAGAAAATTTTATGGAACAAGGTTCAAATCTTTTGCGTACTTTCTACTGTTTTTGAGAATAGTTTGCTTTTAATAAGTTGTGGGAATTTGAAAATAGCAGTTCAGCAAAAGATAAGTTTCTTGAGTATAAAGGATGACAGGTGGTTTCTAACTTAAACTTATGAAATGTTGAATGTGAATGTGAAATGTTGAATGTGAAATGTGAACACAGCGTTGGTGGTGTGAGCCCGTTTGTGCTGCGTTTCTGCTACGTCGCAGCTCGTATAGAAAATTTACTGTTTTCAATGTTTCCATTTACGCACAAGGATGATTATTAAACCGATGTTATTGAAAGAAAACATTTTGATTTTTTTTTTTTGTATTTCAGGATAAGTATGTTTTACTTAAAACGTAAAACATTAAATGTTTTTATGATGTTTTCAACTTATACGGAGTGTTTAAAAAACCAGTAGTATTTAACTATAAATTTTAACTATTAAATATAATATTTACTTTAACAATTAGCAAAACTGTCAACTTCTATTGCTTCAAAAATCACTTGTATAAAGTTAAATTTTAACGGACAGGTTGCCGTCAGTTACGATAAGTGCCTAATATATGACTCTTAATTTTATAGATATTGGAAGTTCCCGAAATGGATTACAAAGAAAAACTCAACTATCACCTATTACTATAAATTATAAAGAAAATAATCCAATTAGAACTAAAATATACGACTATGTTACAAATACCAAAATGGCGGATTTGAAAGTCAACTTAGCAATTAGAGATGGCTCCACGCACCTCCAACATTAACTTTAAAGTTACTGGTTAACTGTCAATTGTGAAGTTGAAACAACATGCTTTGACGTATTTAGCTTTTAACTTTAACAATTAGCAGCTAATGAAAAGACCAATTACTTAACTAAAAATCGAAACTATATTCTCATCATAACATTGAATAGTATAAGTAGTGACAACAGCATTCTTGATTTTATTATTTTGGCTGTAAGTTCACGGCGTTATTGGCAATATGGGGTCGTGAGAAATGGCCACGTTTATGCATCCACACGCATCCACATCTCGCAGTTTACACCCGACGTCATACGCGGCGCGCCCATCGCCGTGTACAGGTTTCACACAGAATAGGCGTAAGTTTTCACATACCCTCTCGAATTGTAGATTCCTTCACGATGTTTTCCTTAACTATTAACAAGTAGTAACGTTAAACAAATAAATCGTACCGAATTTAGAAAATTTATTGGTACGCTCAAGATCCAACCTAATTCAACCTTTGAGTTGGATGGCGACTATCCTACCATACAGTCACCACTAATATTGTTGAGGCAAAACATTTTTCAAATTAACGAAAAGGCAAATAGATATCGTATCAAAATTACAGAATAGAGCTCATGCATTGGTATAAGAAGTTTTCCGACGTTTATCGTCACCATTTTCAAGATGGTGACGCAGAAGAATAAAAGTCGTGAAATGTATATACAACAACTCGAAACAGTCGACGACTAACTAGCGAGAATTCAGATTATTATATTTCCTTGGTCATTTCTGTGGAGCTGTCGCTGTACCGTTGCCTTCTATATCTATAATTTTATCTTCTTCTACATAAGGTATAAATACAGGCATCTAAAAAGATACTAAGCAAGCATAGCTGGAAAGACAGGTGTAGTGAGCTGACACAGAACTGTCGTGTGTTTATTAAACTATACTTTTGAAACGACAGTCGAGTAGCAGAGTACTGCAAACTAAAAACGTAAAGCATTATTAGCACAAAAAGTGAGTACGATATTTTGTTAAAAAAAATATGAAGTAGAGAACAGAGACAATGTTACGCCTTGTATAAAATTGATGCGGCGGTCATGAAAGCGATAAAGTTTATTTATTCAATAATAAAATACAACTGATCTCGCTTTATGAAACCGTAAATGTGAAGTTAACGACCGGGATATTACGTAAGCTCACGCATTCTTTCATGTTAAATACGACGCCGAGGGCGGAGACGGCGGTGGCCCGGCTGATGCCGAGCTACGAATTATTGTGTGTATTGAAATCATTGAAATTATTAACGAAGGGTCAAATATTTCACAATAATATCATGTCGGTGTAAGGCTGGAAATAAAAAAAAATGCTTTATAAATATGTATGCCTCATTCAAATGTTTTACTTCTACCAATAACAAATACCAACTTAGTCTAAACTGCAAAAACGTCCATATTTCCGTTTTTCTCTAGATTCGTGAAATCTAATATTGAAGATAATCTATTAATATATATATATATAAAGAAATTCCTGACTGACTAATTGACTCATCAACGCCGAGCTCCAATCCTTAGACCTTGAAAGCTGAAATTTTACACAGGGGTTCTCTTTAAGATGAAGACAAGGAATAAGGAACGAAATTACGAAATTCAACCCCTGAAGGGGTAAAATGGTGGTTTAAAGTTTCAATATTAAAAAGACATTTCGAGTCGAAACGCTGTAAAGATATACACTCCTAAAAATAACATTTAATTTGGGATATTGCTTTAAGTTTTTTTGTGAATTAAGGGTTTATAAGTGCAATAGAAACCAAAACATTAGTGTGTACGTCTGTGTGTTTGTTATTTCTTGCATCACAAAAAACTTAATAACTGCGGTTTTCACGGGTATCTTGTTGGAAATGTAACTTATGAAATAGAGAGCACTTTTCATTCATTGTGTGTCCACGCTGGCGGAGTCGCGATGAAAGATAGTTGGTGTATATTTCTGAACGATTTCTCAAAGATGTACCTATACATAATTTCAACCTGGTAAAAAAGGAATTTTTATACACAATTGTTAACATCCATTTTATAGCAGAATCCATTTTTGCTGGGTTGCTTATGACCACGGCTGATTTTTAAGAAAATTCATAACAAATTTCAAAGGCACATATCTAAAGATTTTAAAAAGTTTAGATTACAATTTCTTATTTGGCCACATCCTCTTAGCAGCCAGCCACAGGAGGTATTCATCTGTTAACTTAAACGTTCCTAACACATACTAATGATAATATAACCGTAAATGGTCGTAGATTTCAACGTTAACTCAATATCAAGGTGCCTAACTACATATATATAAGAAAATCACTCGTAAGATTTATAAACTTAAAGGTTAAGTCGGACATATTATATTAGGAGCCCGGTGTGCCCCTATATGTTGTCGTTTTTGTACATCTGGATGTGTCACTATCGTTTTGCCAGTAACTTCTACTAATTTCGTTGAATATCGATTCGATTGGAAGTTAAACACAGTTTCAGAGCTAGTGTGGAGCCTAGGGTTGTTCCTTGTTTTACGTGGTCATTGCCAATTAATACAATAAAAGCTTTATAAACCATTTCATAACTCTTTGTAATTGTTGAAATAAATTATTCTGATGCTATTATTCTGTTACTTCACCCTCGCCCTCCGTCCCACAAAATTTATTAACAAAGAATCTAAATAAAAACATACAGGAAAAAAATTAGGTCAGCTTTTGGCCGAAAATATCTTTTGCTATCTAGAATAAACAAAAAAATTTAACCAAAAAAACCGACTTCAAAACAAACTTCCAAAACAAATTAATATGCACTAAAAAGTAAGAAAATAATTGCGTATTCTTCTATAACTTCATAATCAACTTACTTTTTCTACTCATCAATATGTAGGTACCATCTAAGTGTTGTTGACCACGCAAGAAGGTAAATAGGTACCTACCCACTTCAAATTTAACTCAACACATACTTATGAATAACACACAATGACCAAAATATTTTTTTAGATTTCTCCTAAGTAAAATGATGTGAAAAATATTAGACTATTTAAAATTCATTAAAATTATTACGTTAATATAATGTAGTTATAATTATTGTAATTTTTGGAGTTATATATCAATGACACTAGAACATTTTCAGATTAAGCTTGGCAAGTTTTAAGTCTTTACATATTTTAGTTTTTAAACAAATTTAATTTTTATTATTCAACAACGTTAAAAAACTGTATTTTGTGATAAGCGTATTTGGTTTTGATTACGAATGCTTTATGGAATTCCATGACTAATCTTGTAATTAATTGTATAGTATTGTGACGAAATCTACTTAAGGCGTTGTCACGTTGCTCTCAAAGCTTTAATTTTTCAATTATATTAATAAATTCCTCGAATCATGAGGAGCGTGAGCGGCAAAAAATATGCGAAAGTCACGTGGTGCGTCGCATTCGATAGGTATTATTTTATCCGCGCGCATTGCGTCGAGACAGCATTGGGAGCATTTAACACTTTGTCCGGTTCCCGGGTGTTTCCGCGTTAACGATGACGTCGTCGTCCTCCAAATCTTAAGAGGTAGATAGATATATGCGGCAAAATTACAATATATTTAGCAACTTTTTTCAGTTCAATCTGTCAAAGAACAGTTCATCAAAACGTCGAGGACACGATATGGCCGAAATACGAATACGTACTATGACTTTTGTCGAGATGTTATATGTGTAATCTAGGGGGATATTTAATCCCTATGTCACATAACATTTTTTTTACACGACGGAATAAAGATGCTTATATAAAAATAATTACAAACAAGAGTTGCTAACAGTTATGAAAGGACGTAAGCGTTAGGTTTAGCAGACCACATCGTCAATTAAGTAAGGAGCCAGTGTACTGACTGTATCAAATACGTGTTGCGCATGTGTCAAAAAGAGGCTACTGAACTAGCTAATGTCATTTTTATCCTACCACGCTGTTATGAAGCTCATAATGCACAATGCCGTTTTATTTCCTCAACAAATACATTTATTAAATTTAAATTACTATTAAAAAAATATTGTTCCATATTTTTTGTGTAGTGGAAATAAAACGAGCTAAATATTAGCGATATTTTTATATATTCAAGCTTATTTCCTAGAAGGACAGGCAGAAACTACAGATTCCCACAAGGGCGACCTTTATATATCTTTTACTTCTCTAAATCATTCAATTTTTCTTCTGCCACACCCAACTTTATTACCCGCATTCAATCTCCTGTTAATATCTCCATTATGTTTACACCATCATTTATAAACAGACTACCCAAACAAATAAACTCTTTCACTTATTCGACCCATTCACCTCCACGTACATAATATTAATCATACAAGTTTTTAATGGCTCAATGCCCAATAATAAGAAAAAGGCGTTAATTATTTGGTTGTCACGTTAATGAACTGAATTTGTTCCAAATTTCGAATTTGAAACATGCACCCAACAAGACAAGGTCGATCAATATCCCGATCGAAATCCGATTCGGCATCATTAAGTATAAGAAATGTTCAACGCGCATGCCCCGGGCCAGAACTATAACGCTATAAAAGGATAAGCTCAATTCCGAGTTAGGGATTGAAACATAAATTGTTTAGTGCGCGAGGGAAACAGAGTTTCACTATAAATGTATAAGCATAAATCAAACAGCTTTTGCAGTCGGCGAGGGGTTTTTGGAAGTGATCACCCGCGGCATTATCTGGAGGCGCAGGCGGCGGGCGCTGCCGGCGATCAATCATACGGCAACGCCACCCCCGGCCCGCGGCGTATTCGCAAACACCGGACGCGTTATCCATGCGAAATAGCTTCGTGAATAGTACAACATGGTATTTTAACACGTTAGAAGCTCCTGAATATTGTTGACTGAATCTATCAATAAGTAGAAATAACAATATGAGAAATTAATATGAAAAAATTTTTCGAACATGATTTTTATTTTATAATAATTACTATGTATTATTTATATGTATTAAATATAATGGTTATTGATAAAACTAAAAAAGTGTGTAAGTAAAAATAATCTTTCTTAAGAAACTTTCCTTCATTTATTGTGAAAGTTATTTTGCACGTTTAAAAAGGCATTTGAAGCATTAAAAAGTTGTCACTGTCCGAAAAATGTTTCTGATAATGTAATTTTAAAACTGCGTACCACCTTTAATTTTAATAAGATCTTATTCGTTTGTGATCGGTGCTACGCGGTTTGTTCAAAAAATATAAATTACTTCAATCTGTGTTAGGAAACTAAAACAGAAAAAACATTCGGTCTACCGGAAATCGACAAAAGTCACTACAGTATTCATCTTAAGATCAGAAAGGGATAGAACACAAAGAGGCCTCACTGTTAATCTTTGATCTCCAAAACCTTCGATTTTCTAGCAGTTAACGTAAAAGCAGCTACACTATTCACCTTAACATTAAACATATAATACAGCAGACTAAATCTGTTAACCTCAACAATTCACTCGGTATCGTTAGGACGTCAAAATTATGTCAGATAAAGGTCTCCACCGCGCGCTTTCGGTTGACGTAATTTTGACGTAATAGCGATACCAATCGGATCATTATAATTCTGCAGAACTGGTCTGCAGGAAGGACGCACCGTCATTCTCTCCAGCTGCTGATTTTGCACCAAAACTGTGATTGTAAATATACATTAAATCGGGCGATAAAATGCCAGTGTAAACTTTTAGTTTATATTATGCAAATGTGGATACGTGTCAAGCGACATAGGAAGCGGGTGTTATAATCCGCGCGGAGGTGAAGGTGAATGTCGTAGTGTACTCTCTCTTACGAAAAAAAGTATGGAATTGTTAATAGATTTTAGATATTAGTAGAATGTCCTTAAAGCTAATACTGGCACAAACAGTACACGAAATTTCATGGCAATTTTCATAATTTCTTCATTTGCTTACTTTTTGTGTGTAATACGAAATTAATTAATTGACATACAATCTATTAGAACATATTAGGTATTCAAAATTGAGCTAGTGGAGGGCTTAAGATCTAAGCTACTCATCCTAAAAGAAAAAATTGCCTGTAAAGTATAACCCTTATAGTGGGACGATAAAAAGTGGCGGCAATAGAGTAATGAAAAACCGTGTGTGTACGCAAGTAAAATGTTATAGTTTTTGTTATAATAAAGCAAAAATAACATTAAAAATTTCATCCCACGTGTCAGTACGCTACGCAAGTAAATAGTACGAGTGTATAATATTAATATTTTTTTTGCATATTTGTATTCAAAATTATTGATATACCAAAAATAATTAGAATAAATTATTTATTAAAGAATTATACAATAATAATAATATATTATAATATAAACAAATAAAAATAATACATTCGGCCATTAATCTCAAATCAATAATTGTACTTGGAATAGTTTATAGAATAAAAAGCCACTTTCATCACCGGTATTTACAATAAATTATCAATAAATATCATTCACCAATCTATGTATATATTTATTCGTACTGATATGAAACATGAATTGTAGATGCAGAAATATTTGAATAACTACCTTGAACATTTTATCAGTTCTCATGTGCACGTAAACATACGTAGTACATGTCGTCACTTAGTTTCTTTTTCTGCAAACTTAAAAGACATTTTACAAACAACTTCGTGGTATCAATTTAAAGTCGATATGCGCGCGAACCTCGTGGTTTCAATTTAGACGTCGGTGAGCGCTTGCATAGTAAAAATTCACTGTCATCATTTTTCCTAACACGCCAAAAGATATATACACATCCTTAAAAAAACATAAAGTACATGTTTTTACGAATAACAAGACTCTGGAATAGCATACACTAAACGTATTATCTCCGTTACGTTTAATATTTAAGAAACGAACTAATGAACTTCGAAAAATGAAGCTTTGAAAGTAACCGAAGTTAATGGCCGAATCATATAAAATAACCAAGGTTACCGTGTGCGTCGTACAAACTACCTGAGGTTACCACATCAGTCGTATAAATTAGCTGAGATTACCATTCCAGTTTTATAAATTAAACACGGTTACTGCACAAGTCATATAAACCAACTAAGTTTACTGCACGAGTCATATACACTACGTAAGGTTACCACTACGCTAGTCACATAAACTATCTGAAGTTACCATGTGAGTTATATAAACTAATTTAGGTTAGTGCGTCAGTCATAATATACGAATACGCGGCCCGCCCGGCGCGCGCCTTCCGCGGCCAGCCGGCTTGGCCCGGCTCAAGTTCCTGTTTCTAGCCCGAGATTTCATGTAGCGTATTCAAAAGATATAGTATATCTACTGATATGGACGTTGATATGTATTATATTACTATAACATAGTATATATGTACGGCTTACAACTCAACATACGAAAAAAATAACACGAACTATGGTATGTAAGCCATGTTATGTATAGAATTTTTCTAGGCGAATCCTAACCATAACATATTAATTATTTAATAATGACGAATTTTTTTTGAAACAAGTTCGGACTTTAAAATTATAGTCAGCAAAGCACGTCAAAGTACTCACTTTTTCTCACTTAACGGGGTAGTGAACATTTCGTTATGTAGCCATAAAAAATCACTTTTAGCAACATATAAAAATAAATGATTGTACATACTTACAAAAACAAACATATCATATAAATATATATCGATTTCGGAAATGCAGATTCGTCAAACTTATTTAAGCAATAATTTGTAGGTAACGTATGTATTGCCTTTATCTTCCAAAGTTCTCGTTTAGTAGGATTCCTTAGCAGAATACATAAGGATGAATTAGGTTATTGGCAAATACGGCGATGTGTACGAATCGAAAACGAGAAACGGCGAGGCGGGCACGCCGCCGGCCCCGTTAGCGCGCGCGAGGCCGCGGCGATCAGCTGAGCGTTTTGGCGAGACCGCTACTTGGCAAAGCGAACGGTGCACGCGGCGCGGTGCAACATCGCGCGCCCTACTTAAACTGCTGGTGGGTTACCGAGCGCAACGTCCGCCGACGTCCACTTGAGGATACAGACGGGGCAACGAAAAGATGATTCGTCAATAGATTAAGAACAAATCCTTTCATGAGGTCACTGCAAAAATAATCGAGATGTTCAAAACCCATTCGAATTAAAGCTCTGAACGTTTTCCCTAACTGTTAGTTTATTTGTTAGTTAGCTTATTAACATTAAAACTTCATTTGTTACTAAATATGTAAACATATATCGGAAGTCGATCTTAACTTATTTTTAACTGTTGTATTGATTTGAAACTGAATGGTTATGTCGTTAAAAACTAAATTTTTTGCAACGGCCCCTAAAAACCTTTACTGTGATGAAAAAAAAACTGAGAAAACTTTCTTTTTTTTTAATTCAAAACAATACGTGCCTCTAGACCAGATACGGGCAACCAATGACGTGTTGTGGGCCAAACTTTAAAAAAAATATTACTTCATATTTAATAAGATACTTTCAGAGAAAAAATAATTATACCCAAAAATTAACTTAGATCGTCTAGAGGCACGTGTTATTTTAATTAGAAAAAAAATCCCAGGACTTTTTCATCAAAAGGAAACTTTGTAGGGGGCGTAGCAAAAAATTTCATTTTTAACCACCCTAATGGTTATGTAGGTACTGCGGATGACATATAATAATTTGGTACCATCGAGCTAAGAGATGAGAATGGAGCTCTTCAATAGCTACATATAAACGAATCGAGTTTGGACTTATTTAGTTTATTTCATCGAGTCCATTACTATTACATAAATCAATTAATGCGAGTCACACTGAAAAATAAAAATATAGTTTGAATATTATAACTAAAACACAGACTTAAACTAAAAAATAAAAAAACAATAAATACAATTTTAATGAAACTAAATAAAGAAAGCGTACGGTGTTTGATAACAGTGGAGTGCTTTCTACTTATATTTTCATTACTTTGCGAAAGAAGTAAAAACTTAGCATTGATTATATGGGGTTTTCACATTGATTGTAAAATCAAAATTTTGCATATCACAACATTTACATTAATCTGGTTTTATGTCTATCGGCACTGCGAGCTACAATCATACACATTCATATATGGTTTATATATTAAGGTGACGCAGTTGTAAACCATTAATTTAAAGCAGTAGGCAGCGTCCCGCAACATGCGCATACCGCGGTGCTGCATACTAAAATAAGAGCGCGTTTGCTTGTTTTTAAAGGTCGTAAACGACAAAACAGATTTTTTTTTGTTTAAAATAAAAACTGGGTATAATTTTAAAAAATCCAATTGATATTTTGAAGTGTTTGTACAGATTAATCTACATTTAAAATTTGGAGGCTTAAATCGGTCTCGTTTGCATGTAAATTGCTAATTAATGTTTAAAAAGAAGTATTTTTGATATAATTTAAAAGTTAAAAAATCATGTAACGACAACTGACAAATTAAATCAATAATATAAAGAATCGGGTGACCAAAGTTGACTTTCACGTTTCCTATTTTATGAGAAAAATCAAGATCCGTACCACCAAAATTTCCAAATCGTCACCTTAATGAAAACATGATCGACTGCACAATAAATTTTAAATAAAAGCCAATATGCATATTAGGTTTCAAATGCAAAATTTAATTCTTTCAACACAACAATGTTGTAATTGAACAAAGTTTAAAAGCATAACTGTCACATATATAAATTTTTTTCATAAACACTGTCAAGCTCTTCTTATAAAAATCGATTAACACGCGTAAAAAAAGTTTCCACATGTGCTCCATTAGCATTAAATCATCTAACGAGGATAAAAAAAGTTTTCATAGGTACGTGAAAGGGGACGTCGTGACGCGAACTCGAGATTTTATCCATCCGAAAATAGTTTAACGTGTCTACGTAAGTTTTCATTTCGCAAACTTTTATCAAATTTTAGTCGAATCACGACAACTGGAATAGTCAATCCGATCGTGCGATCGAAATATTGTGCACGTCGAATGGCGAGAGGCGGCGACCGGCTCCCGATGACGCGCACCAATTCAGGGCAAGAGATAGGCCCGGCCCAGATAGGGCGCGCGCCGGCGCGAGCGCACGCACCCGGAACTCGCGTCACGCCCGACACCCAATAATAACTAACATCGATAAACTGTTCGGTCAACATTTTACGTTTTACGGTTAACGAACTAATTAATAGCCCGGTAGGTTATTAATAAGTTATAGGGCAGCACGTACTCGGACCGTTTTGAAATTTTCTAAACGTGAGGCAATAATGCAAGGAACAATGATATGACTCGTAGCAATAAACAAAATTTGTATTCATTTCTATTTACTGCGAATTTGTTTTATGCTATTTTAAATAATGCATGCCATCATAATGGGATGGGATTATTGACGTTTTCGATACGATTACACATGTAAAACTCTTAAGCCAAGTACAATAATGATATTATTACTTTAGTAATCTAGGCAACGATACGAGACCAAAATGAGTTTAAAACGTTTGTATGTACCGATTAGTACAAACTGATAAACCATGTAAATTGAGTCTCGCGTCGGTTCATTCGCATACAGACAGACGGACGATTTGCATGCGGACTAAAAACTAATCCCATATTCCTAAATTCACATAGCTATTACTTAATCCTGTCGCTAACGATACCGCCACGGCAGACGCGCAAAACGCGTGCATTAAACCACAGGAATAACGGCGTGGTTCAACGGACGGTCTTTAAGTCGTGAACCGCAAACGAGCAAAAACCCAAAAAGTTTTAATTGAGCGCTTACATTTAAAAGGTACTCGAGAACAAGTTTAAGAAATTCAAATGTCACCGCTATTTAAACCTACTGTCATCATTGCGAAAGTTAGTAATTCGTTTGTTTGAAATAACGAGTCGTAACGTTTTTATATGTAGGTGGCTATTTAGTCAGAATAAATAATGTTTAACATTTAGACATGGCAGAAAACGAACGGAGTGGAACAATATACACGAAGGAAAAACGCTTTTAAAACTTACGTTTCGTACAAATCTAAGAAAAATCATACTTTTTGCGTGATCTGACGATAAAGATAATTTTGATTATAAGCACGAAATACAATATATCGGTCACTAAAATCCATTAGCAGAGCATTTCATGGTTAGGCAATTGTACGGTGAAGCCCCGTAATGTATATAATCTCATGAAACTGTTTCAACAATATAGAACACAGATCCTAAGGGTTAGATGCATCGCATCGATGCGAAATATTTCGACTGGAATGCACGCCTTCGTTTCCCGTTAGTTACGGTTATTAATATCGTCAGTAAGGCAAAAACATACGTAAAACAAGCATATTTAGTCGTTATCAATAATTATTAGATTAGTACAAAGTTTCTCTTGTTAGACGTACCACCGTGTCCCGCACGACTACGACGTCGTCGTACAACGTAGGAGTATAAATATTGAATCGTTAAGTACTGAAATAACGCGGAGAATTCGCTTGTTGTTCATTCCTTTGTGGGCGGCGCGCACGAGCGCGGCTCCGACGCCGGCAGAGATACGTCTTATTTATCTCGGGCACACTGCTGCTGTGATTTTAGTTTGTTTCGGTTTTTCTAGCGTTTGGCTCGAACATCAAATAAGTGACGGAAATTCAATAATCTCCTACGTAATATTTGAGTATCTCCTTTTTCATACACCTACCTACTGCCTAATATTTTACTTTCATTAAAATATATACTTATCCCTTTATGAGGTTTTCCCGATAGCGATCACCTAATTCAAAGACCGGCAACTCTAAATGCTCCTTTATCTATGACAAAAAAAAGATTGTATAAAAATATAATTTGAACTAAAAGTTTCGTATTAGAGTACCGAGTTTAAATTACGGGATATATTGTTTATGTTCGATGAACACCTCCGCGCGCATCAAATTTATAATCCGCAATAAAATACCCGATGTAAAAATATACATTTCGATACGTTGACCCGCGATTATTTCACAAATGCTGTACGCGTTTGGCATCCATTCAATTAAATCGTTACTTAAATAGTTCATTCAGCTCCGTACGCGCGCCCGCCGCGACCGACGTCCGCATGCGCGCCGAATCCGGCGGGCCGAGGAGGACGTCGGACCCTTCCAATAATTAGCGAACGAGATAAAGAAGGAGAATCCGTTTTCGGTCGCGCTAATCCCTCCCGGGACGGGTGGTGCACTGACGAGTGCGGGCGCGCGGCGGCCCGTGGACAATCGAGGTGGTTCACCTCGCTGCAAAGTCACCCCGCGCCGCCGCCCTCTGCAGCTCGCGCCATCTCCTCCTATTCTACAAGTTCAACGACCACCGACGACCCACGAGGTATCGGACGTTAAGTCCAACCTTTGAATACAAAAACGCAACTTTGTTTGCTGAATACAGTACGCAGTTGATGTGGTGTTAGTTCACGGTGCTCGCGAGATAGCCATCACGTCCTGAGAGATATTAAATGAATTAAAAACAAACTTGAATGCCACTTCTTATAAAAAAATTGTGTGTGAGTATTTAGTGTACACACGTAAGAAGTGAAACTCCTTTGTGACATCATTTTTTGAAAAATGAGCCACTATTTACAACTTTACAGAAATTGGTTGAATAAAACTAAATTAGATAAAGATTAGGCAAAAAAAATTCATTTTGTATTAAATTAACGCTATTTTATTATCATACACATACATACAAATATTTTATATTATTTACTACAAATATTTTATACTATTACAAATATTATTACAGATAATTGACGTTTACTAGATTAACAGTCGTATTAATTAATAATTGCCAGTTTTAATGATATTATATACATTTACCGATACTTACAATCAAAAACTGAGGTTAACCTGAAATAACCTAAGAAAAATAAATACCATAATCACATCCACGTGTTAGATGTATTACAAAAAAAGATATAATTAATTACTTATGTTAGAAATCCACTAGAATTAGAATAAATCCTTTTACTTTATTTGCCTATCACTTTATTATTGAAATATTATTTTTACCATCACTACTCAGTTTTAGAAATAAACAAGGCGCGTAACAAAGAAACGTGACTTAAAAATATGGCACGTAACTTAAAAATATTTAACCGGAGACATGGTGTACGTTATTTCCATTAAAAATTAGATTTACTTTCAATCATTGTTTTCACGATAAAAGTAATGATACTTACACATTCGTCATTAAGAGAAAGGGCTCTTAGTAGGCTGGTAACAGATTATGAAGATTGAATTTATGTTTTCACGATATATTCATACTGGTCACATTCAAATTAAATGTCTACAAAATGTCACATATCCATCCAGACAATATTCAAGTATATTCCAAATACATTCATTACTGTCCCGGCGAGTGTTGATTTGGGAAAATGCTCGTTTACATCACAACAAAAGTTACCCTACACTAAACGTTTGCAGACACGGCAACCAAAACTTCTAACATTCTTATTTACAAATGACACCACACTCTCATGCTGTACATTAGTATATTTCGCGTAAAAAAAAAACGACATGCAAAATAAACGCCTAGCGTCAGCGACTGCGTTGAAGAAGGCGAGTGTACGAGTGAAGTGTTTCTCTTTCATCACACGCAGAACGGACGATTACAAGGTGTACGACAAGCGCGGAGGAGACAACGCGTTGGGTCACGATTAATTTGTTTGTTTATATGTAGTTTGCACATATCAACAAAATTCATCCATAGTCACGGTTTATTCAGAAAAATACGACTAATTAGATATCAATAGTCAGTATAAGTATTGATATAAGGTTATCTATACGTATACCCGAGATGTACTAAAAGTTTCTGAAACTGGCTACTTACGTAAATAATATTTAAAAAGTAATTACTATATTTGAAAATGAAATTCCTTGGCCGCAGAATACAGTTTATTTTCATTTAACTGTCATTTTTTTTTACATTATGACGTCATTTTAAAAATAGCGTATCTTCATCATAACGGATTTAAGTCGTGAAAATTTTCGTAGTATAATTTTATACGATATGAAGAGTAATTTGACAGCTCAGCAGAGCCTCGCTCAGTTTCGAACTGCTTTTGGCGATGAAGCACCATACAAAAATACTGTTTATAACTGGTTTGCAGATTTCAAGCGCGGTCGTTTCAGTCTCAGTGGCGAATTTCGTGACGGTCGCCCGTCCACCGCCGTGAACAACAAAAACATCGATGCCGTGCGCCGCATGATAGAAACAGACAGACATGTGACCTACCATGAGATTCGGGCATTCTTAGATATAGGCAAGAGTCAAATACAATCAATCCGACACAAATATTTTGGTATGAAAAGGCTGTGTGCTCGCGGTGGATCCCGTACAATTTGACTATAGGTCAAAAACAGACTCCCTCATTTGGTGCAATGCCATGTTTATCAGATTCAAGAAAGGGGCGTCAAATTTGGTGTGGGGCATAGTAACAGGTGACGAAATATAGATTTATTACTACGACTCCTATACAATGCAGCATTCGACCGTATGGGTTTATCCAGAAGAGCCAAAACCAACCGAAGTAGCGCGCGAACGTAGTGCCTCTAAGCGGATGATTACTTCTTTTTTTAATAAAACTAGACACGTGTTTACTATTGATTTGGAGAATTATTATACTGTAAATAGTGATTGTTACATGACCATTTGCCGAAAGTTATTGACGAACTTCGTAAAAATAACCATAAACGTTATATCATCTTGTACCACGACAATGCCAGTTCTCACACGGCCAAACAGACAAATAAATTATTAAAAGAAAAAAAACGTAGAACTTAAGAGCAATGCTGCCTGCATACAGCCCCGGCCTGGCACCTTGTGACTTTTTTTGTTCGTAAAAATAAGAACCAATCACGCGGTCAACGATTTTCATCACCAGAAGAGGCTATCGAAGAGTATGAAAAACATGTTTCCGAAATCACCAGGGAGGAGTACCATAATTATTTTCATTGGTTTATTCCAATAAAATGTGTATTTATGCTAACTGAATATTTTGAGAAACAAATTAATTTTTAACCATTCATAATATTTTTTTCTTATTCACTCCAGACATTTTCAGTGCGCCCTACATATAAGCGAAATACCACCGACTCGTCACGAGATCTCTCAAATTATAGGTCCGAATAACTTGAACATTGGCAAAGTTACTCTTTTCGGGACATAAATGCTCATTAAGAACGGATTTTACGCAAATATTGTTCTAAAAAAAATTATTATCTACCATCTCATATACTACCCTCCTTACTATCTGATGGATACATAATGCGGGACGGAGAGCAGAATCAAAAACAGGGCCAGGACCAGAATGGAAAGCGAGACCGGAATTGAAATTGAGATTGGGACTAGGATCGGAGAAAACAAAAACAGGATTGCATTCGAAATCGAGAATCAAACAATTTGACGAGAGCAGAACCAGGATCAGAATTGAGAATAGGATATCGATCGGGATATTGATTTCGTAGTGGCATGATATACAAGATGAAGGAATTCATTTTATTCTTACGCGGGTGGAGTCACGGGCAAAAGCTAATAATGTTATACAATAATGCTTTGAAGGAATCACAAAATAGTATGGTCATAGTGATGAGTCGTTTGGTTAGAAGCGCTCTCATTATTTTTCAACTTTCATTCTTTATTTTCCATGTCACTGATAAACGACATTCTTTATGCACTCTATAAAGCAAAGGAAGATAGCATAAGCGATGACAAACTGAAATCGCAGTTATTCTCTAGTCGTAGATAATCATAAAAGAAACGAGATCCCAGGTAGGCATAAGGTATAAGCTTGAAGTATTAAATGAACGCCGCCGGTCAGTCCGTGAGTCGGGCGGCATGCAGCGGCCGTAACGGGAGGGTCCCGGGTTCATCGCACAGCGTTACCTGCGCGTTTCCGGCGGCATACATTCTCCGTCTTGCGGTCGCCACGTGTAGAACCTGAGCTATTAGTTACGATTTCGGTCTGCTCACGTGTATAGAGCCTAAAAATGTTTAAGGCTTTTTATGAAGATACAAGATTTTTAAGGTTTCCTAACCAAAGATGTGTCCGTAATTTAAGAAAATACACATTGTTTCACTTACGTGGCCGCCGATCTGTACGGAATGAAAAATATATCCTTACATATTATAAATTGAAGTACCCGTGGAGTCTGTCTATCTGTGAAAGTTAATTTTAAAAACTAATGCAAGGATGTTTATACAGTTTTTACCAATAGCTAGGACTTAATTACGAGAAAGATTTGTATATATCATATTAGCGGTCATTAGCAGAGCTATTATAACCTTTGTCGATTAAATCGGAAAGAAAAGCCTCTTGAGAGCTTTCTGTTGTGAGAGGTTTAAATTTATCGTTTAAGTTACATGGAAGTGATTTATAGAGGAATTGTACCTCTCAAGTAGGTCTAAAGGGAAGTCCTATCAATCTGCCACGTGAGAATGCACCGGCAAAAATTAGTGTATACTAAAACCTGGCCAGATAACCTATTTCTGGACATTAAAAAAAAAATTACACTACTCTTTCTTAATATACGAATTTGACGAAATGTACAATACAAAAATACAATCGTACTTTACTTGTAGCTTCTGTTCGCGATTTCATCGCGTTAACCTTAGTAGGGACAAAAGGAGGTCTATGAAAGACGAAGCACAAAGAAACAAACAAGATAAAATCTTGATATTTTTAAATTTCTGTACTCTTCCATCTTACCAATCGGGTTTTTCTTCAAGTTGCACGTCAAGTTAGTTACATTAACGCCCAATGTAGCGTGTGAATTTTGAAAAGAAAATTTATTTTTGACGTATACATACGCAAATAATAATGTAGAATGAGGATTTTTTGAAAAATATAAGAATTAAAAAAAATTCGAGCGTTCGATTTCGATTATAATCTCAATGGTTTTATTAAATTTATTGAATTGTAATAAAATCGTATAGAATGAGTGAATGTGTTGATATAGTTGTAAAATGAGATTTCTCTACATACAAATCGTATCATCCGGAGCCCAGATGTAAAGGTAATAGCAGCAACTGATCCTCGAGTAAGACACCTAATGCTCGCATCGTCTGTCCTTTACTTGATTTATCGTCAACGCAAAACAGGCGGACACTGGGGATCGCAGATATTTGAACTAAAAAGGGAAATCAAAACTACACGAAAGATTAGACAGCGCGTTCGCTCGATACAAAATTTGACGAAATTGGCCTTGTAATTTTCATGCCGTGGACGATCAAAAAAAAATTTGTGCAGTATATTGGAAGAATGCGGACGTCCTGGTCAATAACCGACGTCGGCTGCATCTTCGATATTTACTGCATTTGAGCCGTAAAAAGAGATAAATAACGAGATTTTGGCAGCATCTGCTGCTAAAAGTGAAATATTTTATAAGATATTAATAGATGGAACATTCTATATATTATTTAAGAATTGAAAGATGATCCAGTAAAATTTTTCAATTATCAATACTCAAACAATGTCTCATATCTACTAATCGATTAAAGTAATAGCATTGTATTAAAATGTCATTTTAAGTATTAAAAAAAAACAATAACTACTAAGTAAGCCGCGAAAAGTTAGTGTATCGAGTTGCGACAGGAATGCTCGGGCCCGAGCGGACGGGAAGCAGGCGGGCGCGGACACGTGGACTCACACATCAACCTGATGCACGACTTGTAGCTAAGCTACGCGCTACATCGCAAGAATACAGCGACGGTTTTACACATGGAAGTCGGACTCCTGCAGTACCGTCACGGTACGAGGACGCGCCGGGGACGTCCGCGGCATAACGATACCGTCGACGGAAATTTCAAAGCGTCGTCATATATTTTCGTACATTTGGCTTCCTCGTATTGCCGTCGGTCGTGAGGTGGACATTCACGGTAATACCGTCAAAGTAAAGGTTTTAAAGCATCCATTTATTCTATAAGGATGCTAGTTAATTATTAAACTGCATTTTTAATAATACCCCAAGGACGACCGTGCAGTGCATTTTCAAACATATTTGGGGCATGAGCAGAATGTAACGTGTTTACTATCCCGGACGTCGTGCGACAAGTACTCGCTGTGGAATTCATTATTTCATTAATTAACTCACTAGAGTGAACAAAAGTTAATTTCGACAATTTACTAAACTTTTACAAAACATTATTTAACTTCACTAGATAGTACGTTTGTTCAATTCTTATTCTCAGACTTAATTTTCCATTCTATCTCGACCTATTAAATTCAAGTTCGTTAATTCCCGAAAATAAAACCTACAATGATTTCTTAAAGATAACGTAACGTTGCAACCAGGACTTTCTTTCCGAAAATAAACTGTCGAAAGAACAATTATAACAAATTTCACTGAATGTAATACATAATTAAATTTAACTAATTAGAGTTAAGTGCTTAAATTTTATATTCTAAAATTGTTTTTATTTAAACACGCCTTTATATTATTTCATTTCATTAATAAACAAGAAAAGTATTTTCTAATTCCCGATCTTCAACCATAAATCTGATGGTCTCGAGAAGTCGCCATTTTTAACTTTTAATCGACTTCAAAAACAGGAGGAGGTTCTCAATTCGACTGTATTTTTTTTGTTTGTTACTTCAGAACTTTCAACTGAGTGAACCGATTTTTGATGATTCTTTTTTTTTATTGGAAAGGATGTATTTCAAGGATAATTTAATGAGAGTTTGGTTAGGTTCTGATTATGGGATCCATGACAAAGTAACGGAACTCTTAAATTCTTAGGAGCAAATTAACGATACTCGGCCGAATCTTTTATAAGCTATCCGGATATTGGAGTCACCTATCGTAACGTCGTCATAGTCAAGTAATTGTCGTGTTCGAATATAATGATCAATGGAACTCCTTAACGGCTTACAGTACGGGTGCCATCTACGAGCAGCAAGTTTAGTAGGTCTACGCATATTCAGAAAAATTAGTTAGTGTAATTCAGATTCACTAAAAATCATAAAATAAACAAAAATTTTAACAAAAATACCGACAAAAATTAATATGCACTTAAAACTAAAAAAATAATTGCGTATTCATCTACAACTTAATAATCAACTTACTTTTTCTACTCATCAATATGTAGGTACGATCTATGTGTTGACCACGTAAGAAGGCAAATAGGTACCTATCCACTTCAAATTTAACTCAACACATGCCTATGAATAACAAACAATGATAAAAATATTTTTTAGAGTTCGCCTTAGTAAAATGAAATGAAAAATATTAAGACTACTTAAAAGTCAATCAAATTATAACAATAATATAATGTAGTTTCAATGATTGTTATTTTTGAAGTCAGTGTCAGTCAAGGAAACACTACAATACACCTAGCAATAAACACCGACTCCAAAAATAACCATAATTGTACATATTATCATAGTAATTTGATTGACTTTTAAACAGTCTAAAAATTTTCATTTCATTTTGCTTAGGAGAATTTTAAAAAATATTTTTGATCTTTGTTTGTTATTCACAGATATGTGCTAAGCTAAATTTGAAGTGGGTAGAGGTATCTACTTATGTTCTTGCGTGGTAGACACATAGATCGGACCTACGTATTGATGAGTAGAAAAAATAAGTTGATTATTAAGTTGTAGACGAATACGCAATTATTTTTTTAGTTCTTAGTGCATACTAAATTGTTTTCGAATAGTATTTGTTTTGAAATCGCTTTTTTTTTGGTAAAACTTTTGTTTATACATTTTACTAAAACTTCAGTGGCACTCACGAGACCAACATGATTTATTGACGTCAGATTCATTATAATTGGGCAACACGTTTCTGTCCAGAGCGCTATATTGTGAAGAAATATGCGTATGCAAACACTACTAAATCAACGTAAACGGTATATAAAGTTGTCCCATATTTACATGGGACTCTGTTTTGCGCAGCACAATCGGGGAAAAATGAAATCTCTGAATTTCTTGCGACAAATCATTGACATTTTTAATTCAATCTGTTTAGAAGGGACGTCAACATCGCATTAAGTTATTGATGCGCAAATGCAATCATAAAATGTGCCCAACAAAATTTGATTCAAATATAGATTCACTAAGTTTATCCTTGATTCGTTCGACAGCCACGTCCATTTCCCACAGCGTCGCGTCAAGACAATACCAGAAGACTTCAGTGGCGCCGAAGGCAGCAGTCGAACATTGTAGTCGGCCGGCGTCGGGCGGCGCGTGCCGGGCGCACGCTCCACATCCATTACGAAAGGCTATAAAACTGCAGAGAGCGACTCGTGAGAAAACAATTTACGAGTCGACATGAAAGGAAGTTATTATACGCACCTTTGACGGCGCGATGGGTTCGATTTTACGGCCGCCGCGGAGTGCAGCTCGCATGCCGCCGGTAGCGCCACCGGACATATTACACATTTCATAGCTTCAACGATTTTATTAATAAGTCGGAGCGGGCGCGGCTTTGTCTACGCGGAAAAGGATCGGCTCTTCTTATTGTGGGATAGCACATAAAATGTAATAAGGGTTAAGTAATAAGTTAGGCATACATATTTCAAAAGATGTGATTGATATATGAAGTTCATCTGTTAAGTGTTGATTCGGAATTCTCAGACGTTAATAAAGATATGAGATGGAATTGTAAGAGAATACGCTCCTGTTATAAAGTAATGACGTCGTATAATACAAAAATTATCACCGTTTGATTCTATTTAAGGCTAATTTATTACTTATGTACGTTAGCTTTAATAAACATAGTTTTCATTGTTGCACAAAATCACATGTAATCAATGGTAAAATTTCCTTTGACATGCAAAACCTTTTCTTCGTGTATGTTTCTTAAATAAGTTTATACATAATACGTTGTTTCAATTGTTTAATGCTCACGCTAACGATAGTGCCTATCTTTGACATAAGAATTTAATAAAATACAATTTATATTACAATTTATATTATTTAATAAAATACAATTTATATTATGACAGATATAATTTTATTTTCTCAGAAATTATTTCACGGCATCAGAGACTGCATAATAATATGCGATTACTCGAAAACAAACGTGAGGTTCAAAGTTGAGTTATTGAATTGAGGATTGTTGACTGGGGAAAGTGAAAAAATAACCGGGAACAATGTCAAAAGAAAGTTCCTTAAATATGATTTTTAGGAATGTATGATTATTACGTCGTACTTTTTGCAATATGTATATCATCGAAAAAAAAAGTTTAGAAATTACTGCTTTTGAACTAATTTCCGAAATTATCAGGCAGAAAATTCCGCAAAGATCGTAAACGTAAATAATAAAACGCAACTTAAAAAAACAACCAGAATTGAATTATATTGGACAATAGTCTTGTTATTGTTGTTGTGTCAAGTTTCAATCGCCTCCCTGCTGAGGAACACCCCCTTCCACAATCCATATATCTCTGACTAGCTTTTCCCACGCGGCTTCGCCCGCGTGGACATACACGTTCTTCGTCTTTTATATGAAAAGACTTTACTCTCAAATACAATCTCGTTCTCGTTTTCAATTCTGGTTCCGGAACTGCCCTCGATCCCGCTCACGCTATGAATTCTGACCCCAGTTTGACACTCGGTTTCGAACCGTCTCGTTCTTAATTTCGGTCCCTGTCTTGGTTCTCGATTCTGCTCTCCGTTCCTTCTTTCAATTCTGATATCGCTCACGGTTTCAACTTGTTGGAAACCAGGACAAATGCTAGTATCAAAATGAAATATAGGCTATATTATACTGGGATAGTGTAATAGTGTAGTTCTATATGTGCAAAAAAAAATTATTATACATTATACAACTCCACTACACCTCCCACCCAAGATAACTTTTTTCTAACATCTTAAATGAAACTAAGCCTATGTATGTTGATAACCAAGCTTTATTTAGGCGTCAAAACCTCATTAAAAACCTATACAGTAATTTCAGAGATGTGCACAAACAGACATACAAAAACTTCGACAAAAAGTCGTGATTTTCTCTTACGTACATGACTTTTATCGTACCCTTACAAGTTTTCGACATATCTTCAATGTAAGGACACATCTGATTCTCCTGTTTCATAATACGTATAGACATTCAGAGGTTCAGATCGCAAGCCCTCCGCACCGGCCCAATACGTCGGGGGCGACTAGTGCCAATTGCCGCCAGTGCGGCGACGACGCCGTGGCCGATGGTCGAAACCGGGCCTTTTCGCTTCCACGTTGGCAATAATCGCCGGATTTTTCTCTTTGCGTGGATATTATATTATAATAAAATAAATATTAAGTTTGTAGTCTGACTAATGAAATACTTCTAAAATGGGAATTCAGCGAACTTAAGTTACAAGAACGAATTATTTAGCAAATAAACGAAAACATTTAAGGGCTGTTATCTATTTTCAAATGACCGCTAACGTTTTAGCGACCAAGGGCCGATCGCAATATATGTATGTGACAATTGTTATACCGTGCTCGTTGCATTAACGATCAGTGCACCCACAAAACATCAACAATATTAACACACGACTCAAATTTATTTTAATGTCAAGGTAACCTTTATATTGATGTTGAAACCATTAAAATAAATCTCGCAAAGTGGTGGACAGGGATTCTTATACCTAAAATATTTTGTTAATCAAACTCTAATTTAAATATTTCTTTATCGTTCCGTTTCGTTTACCTTACTTTAATTTTGTTTATTTTAACTTCAGCGACAAAAAAAATAGCGATGATCCCTAAAGGGCGATAGAAACGGAATCGAAATCCCATAGTGATAGTAACTGCTTAAGTGTTTTTTTCGACATCAATTTTGAACTCGTAGAATGAAAATCCCAAAAACATAATGCAATGGGGTAGCATACTAAAAATTTACAGATAAATAATTTGGAATAAATTTTTTAAATATTAAATTTTCGAGAACATAAAAACTGTGGCTCAAAAGCGTGTTTAAGTTCTCAATTTTTTTAGCGATAAACACGTATAGTGTGAGTCAAGTACGCGAAGCGAAAATACAGCAAACGATGTGTCATGCAATATTCTAATCTATTTTCTGTGCGAAAGGAAACCTATGGTATGCTGTTACGCATACAGTCGGCGAGCTCGCGCCACGATCCGATTGGTTGTCGCATTACGGACATTTTCCCGTAGTCAGGTGTGAACCTGATAACTTCTAGTTCGTAGGTTGAGCCACTGATGATATTAGTTAAGAACTTAGTAGTTTGTATTACACTTTATTGAAAAGACGTATCAATGTTTATATCGAATTTGTACGATCAAACTATATCCACAGAATCCAACTCGGACCTCTTCCATTATTTTTTAGAAAATAACGGTTTTACAGTAATCACAGCGGACAGACTCGACAGGCGGATAAAATAAACTTATGCTGCCTATGACAGAATCGAATAAGGCATAATAATATTTCAATTCTTCGATGGACGTCCGTTATCGATCCGGTGCGAGCGCGTGGCGCGGGACGCGGCGGGCCCGCAGGCCGCGGCTCCCACGGACGCGGTCGCACGCCGCCTCGCGCGCCCCGGCCGGCGCCGCGTCACGTCGCTCGGCGCACACGTGCCGACGACGCGGCGTCGTAACCTCCCTCCACTCGAATGATCTACGATTTAGATTTAATTTAACTACCTATTTGATTCAATGAATGATCAATCATCGTTACCGAAACAATTAATTAATTCGTAAGGTAATTCTGCCCGATGTCGTTATACATTCTTCGATGACAATACTCATATTACGACGTTTGTGTTGTTCGGGCTTTTGACTAATAATAAAGTTTCGATTGAGTAAAAATTAATTACAGTATCGTTGCATGGAATTGTGTAAAAAAAACAAATAAGATCAGTGATGTCGATCGTATATGATATGAATGATATAAGAATTGAATTTCAGCAGCAGTGACTATCCTGTATCGAGGACAAGCCTATATCGAATGTGAACTTTTACAGAACCCATTAAGAGTAGTGACGCTTCGACGGTCATCCATAATAGTCTTTCTTCTTATTTTATAGCAGCGGGTGGACGGCGACTTATTACCCGAGATTCCCTGGCGCAGAGCGGCCGCGCCCGGCGACAAAAACGTGGGCTCTTTTGTGCGGGGATGCGCGCGATAGGAATGCTCCATTGTGAGGCGCTAGGCGCGGCTGCCGGCCGTCTACGTATAATTTTAGCCGCGTATACCTGCACTAAACCAGTTTAGAGGCTACGCGTGCTTCGGGGAAGTTTCCTGCCACTTCGGTCCTTTCGTTTCTCTGCCGAGGACCGCTGCGTGCTCGCGACCCGGTGCGGATCGTGCGCACGATCGCCGCCGCCCGTCAGCGTGAACTAACAACTTGTCTTCATTTTAATTTATTTTCTTTATTTTAAAAACGTGATTCGTAATTCGAATCGATAGAATTCACCGAATATGTGTTTTATTTTAAGAAAACAATAATTGAAATAAACTAATTTTTTTCCTTCCGTAACTATCGCTACTGGCAAAAGAAATAAAATTGATGTCCTTGTGACATTACGCTATATTGTTCATTTAATAATGGCTATATCACGATATGAAGTTAGATCATAAAAAATAAATAATCCCCTTTCTTTAACGTCAGGCTATATTTTCTTAGTATAATTGTATAAGGCCCTGCAGACGGACGGACGCGAAGATATTACACCAAAACTACCCAGTACACCCGCAAGCATAAAATAATAATAACGCAGCTATCGCGTATCGCCACTTTAATCCCGAGCTAAGAAGCAATAGTTATCAGATGGCGCGAGGCCCGTATCGATCGCGTGCGGCGCTCGCCCCGCGCGCGCCCGGCCCATAAACTGGGGCTCTAATTAAATGACGTTATCAAAACGAAAAGATTGTATAACTCGGCCCTAAATCATACCAATTAACGCGAACCCCGACGAGCAGGTGTCTTATTTCGTGTGCATAATAAAACACAAAATTGTAATGAATCATTTCGGATTTTAGGATAAAATTTGAAATTGTCTCTACGGTAAATATAATGCGAAGTGTTACACCGTAATAAAGTGGAAATCACATATACATTTTTTTGAAGTCAAACCTACTTTTTACGACGCGTTTGGAAAAAGAGATCACAGTGAATTTAGCTTTTGACGAAATTGCGTGCGTCTATATAACACATAATTTCTTATACCTTTCATTATATTCACTTTGGTCTGAAGATAGCCAATAGTATAGAACGAGAAACTATACAGTAATACGCAAACGATATAATTTAGTATTCTTGCTACAATGTACATTCGTCATGAATCCTAGGACTTCCAACTATTTATAGTCTATACTGTACTATTATCGGAGGCACCAGCCTTCATGACAATGAGTGCACAGAAACACACTACTACTTTAGTGTTTCTAAAGTAGTAGTACTACACAACTACTTTTCGTTGGCCTAGTTACAAAATTTGACAATGTCTTACAGCGCACAAATACAAGAAACAATTTGAAATCTTCAAATTGTAGTTATATATATTTTTTTACAATTACAATTTGACATTTACAATTGAAATAGGAATCGTGATGTAGACCGATGTATGGGAGAACATTTTTTAAATCTTCCCTATGAAAGTTTTATATTTTCTGAGATTCTGATATTAATTTAAAATATTTTTACAGATTTTCTTAAACAAAACCCCGGACTGATATCTCGCCAGTATCGTTTACGATAAGACCAAAATCATCGAGACCCTAGATGGACTAAATATCTACATACATAATTATGTTTGTAAGGAACCCTCTGGATGCAAGTCCATTCGCACTTCTCCGGTGTTTTTAATAAAATAAGACTCGGAACGCACGTCGGCTACGTTGGGAACATTCAATCAATTGTTTAACAATTCTCATCGAACACCCGTGTGTACTAGATTTATTTCTTTATTTTCCGAATTGAAGTTTTCGTCGTATTGTGTTTATTGGAGTCCTTGATAAGAAAGATGAACACATGTATTGCATTTCATTATTACACCAGTTGAAAAATATCGAAATGTACTTAATAACAAAAAAAAAACTGTTTTAGTAATTTCAGGAATTAATAAAACAAATTAATATTTACAATGTGGTAGTACAATGTACAAAATTATCTAGAAATTAGTATTAATATTTGTAATATTAAGAAAAAGCATTATTTAATTTCAAGTGTCTGCTGCTTGTGTGATTCATACAAATGGTAGTCATTAATATTTAATGGTTTTTGTAACTAAGTATACGAAACTTATCTAAAGAAACAAAAACAGTTTTGCAATATCAGCAAAAGACAAAAATAATTCTTACTTCTAGTGCCTTTTCTAATTAGTTAGTGAGCCAGTTAGTAAATATTAGTGAGTTTTGTAATTTCAAAAGGTGCATATGTAAAAAATAGTAATGTTTCTTTTTAATCTACACAAAATTATTATTAATTATTAGTATTTATATTTCTTAAATATCGAGTAATCTCGCAGCGCAAACTCATTTCATTTCTGACAGGCCAAAAGGTGTGTAACAGTTCATATTTTTAAGTTGTGACAAGGGTATTGTGATTAATATTGAAAAAAAAATTACATTTTGTAACTCCTACTACATAATTATTGGTATTAAATAATATGTTTTGTAATTTTACATGTGTAGTTGTCCCTAATACTTAATACCAAGCTTTATATTTCCCGGTTCAGTGTAATGGTTTGTTTTATTTACAATTGTAACAATAGTGCAGTGTTATTATAACAATTCAATTTTCTTACAGTTTCTATTTATAAGATAGTTTTTAATACTAACGATTAGTTCACATGAAATATAAAGCTTGGTATCAAGTATTACAACTGCCTACGAAAATTGCAAATTGTAATATCGATTATTAGTAATTAAGTAGTTGGCATTACACTACGTAATGTTTAATATTAACCACACCAGAAATTAAACTTGGAATTTCAAAAACATCTTATTAAGTATTAAAACTGTATATTACAAAATTCAGTATTCAATCTTATTAACTTTATACTTGGAATTACAAAACTTGGTACTAAAAATTAGTAAAAGAAATTACTGAACCGGATTTGTAGCTTTTACAAAACTTTTGTTGTCGTGGGAATTACTCGTATTTTAGTATTTATTAATGTATTTTACATTTTTTTTCTCAGTGCTATATGAGATAAAAGGAAGTCACCGCTCCTCCCAAAAAGAAGCTGATACGTCATCACCGCCATGCGATATTTCTGACACGGAAACTGAATTCTTGGACGACAGTGACACATGCTGAATACCATTTCGTAGTGAAAATTATTCGGAAAACAAGCATAACGAGCGACGAGTCCAATGCATCGAGTGTTATCGTCTGGCCCGCGAATATAACACAAAATTACCATTATCCATATGATTTTGTAATAATTTTGCACAACATATACCAATATTAAGAGAATTTCGGAAAGGTATCATTTTTTTTTTTTAATATTTTACGAAATTTATCTCAAATTAGGCAATTTCATCCTATTTAAATTTTCTCAAGTTTAAAGTTAAGACCAAATCTGCGAAAAGGCTTACTTCTGCAGCATAGCAGTGAAAAGAATTCGGCGACTTACAGATAAAAGCACCGCGAGACTACTTTATTTTAGTTTTTTCATAGTCTCGCGACCTATAGAATTTTGGTATGGGGTCACGCAGCCGATGTTAACACAATTTTCGTGCTGCAGAAGCGAGATATTCGTGTTGTTTACAGTTTGAGACCGATGGCATCTCTCAGAAAAAAAATTAAGAACATTAATATCTTAACTTTAGCATCACAATACATATACGAAAATCTGGTATATGTCAAGAGACATATAGAATCGTTCCAAAAAAAAGGAGCGATGTCCACAACATTAACACTAGATATAACAATGATATTGCTGCTCATAAATCCTGTCTAAGCAAAGTTAAAAAATCGTTTAAAGGGCAATATGTGCGCTTTTGTACTAAGATCCCAGCTGAAATTCAAAATTTGCCATTTTATGAATTTAAACGTTTCAATAAAAGAAAATTATATACCAAAGGGTATTATACTGTATCTGAATATGTTAATGAAAAAACCCATGGGATAGGACTGCTCGGTTATCAGGTTGCTTCATATTATTAGTTAGTGTTGTATTAAATTATTAATTGTTCAATATTCAATATTTTGTATCGATGAGTATAAAAAAGCAAACCTTGACTTTCTTGCCCATTCTTCTGAACACGGTGAATCAGCATGTGGAATGGATGGTAATTTTAATGTCGAAAACAGATGTTTATGATGCATTTCAAGAGTAATTTTTAATACCTACGAAATAAAGATATTTTTGATTTGATTTGAACAAAATCATCGGTTATTTCACCGCAAAAAAGTTTTAGCAAAGGATTTTTTGCAACTATATATATATATATTCGAAACGATAGTGATGTGATAGATATTGGTCCCGCATAAAAATTACCATAATTTGCAGACTAAGCGAAAGATAAATACAAACATTACCGTAATATTTTTGTTGTGACCTTTGTAATAGTATTAGTAGTATAGATTTCTAAAAGGAAATACAACTGCATTTTTCTTATTTTCGATTCTGTACTCACTACTTTAATATTCGAGATTCGTTTAAACATCATAGATTATTGAACTCCGCCCGGCATGCGTAACGCGAACGGCGCAGCAAATAACGCCGACAATTGAATTCTAAAGCGGTCCTCGAGCGGTCAAGGCACGTAATCAGGGCCGCTGCGTCGTCGGCGCGGGCTCGTGTAAAGTTTAATGGTGGTGCGACAACCGCGCCGCCGCCCGCCGCCCGCCGCCCGCCCCGCGGGACTAGCGACCTCGCCGAAGGAGAATTCGCCACGACGCCCATCACGCCCACGAGCGGAGGAGTCGGGCTGACTCCCACCGTCACCCTCAGCAGATGATGCGGCCGTCGAACACGGTTGGACACTTCTCTCTTTTGTGAAGTGCAACCAAGTTAAAGTGACGGAAGGTACTTAATTTGAAAAAAATATTATAATAATCTTCGGAACGTGGTTATACCAATGCAGTTATTTTTAATTTTATGGAAAACTAAACATAAATAACTTTTCATGAAAACAAAGTGTGGATGTCCTATTGAATCTAGTTTGTGGTAGGTATGTCAGTATGACCATACAGACGACTTAATGACGCAAATGAGGAGGTAATTTGCAAATTGTAAATGCCAACTTAAAAAAAAGAATAGTCACGGTAACTACGGCTGAATGAGCGAAAAAGTAAAATAAGCATTTGCGTTGGTATTTCTAAGGTCGAACATGATTCTCCAGAATGATTTTTTTTAGAAAATATCATGTGGTGAATTGATCGTTATCGAGCCATCAACGTACAACGCATCAATGGACTCGGCAAAGTCGTGTATCGAAACGATCTCGCAGGCTCCGAGGCATCTTTTTTTTTCCCCGCCACAAACTTTAATACCGATGCAATAAGTCGACGGCGGTTTAGGGAGATCGATTTATCTTCAAGAGCGATGGACGAACGCGTCCGATCCGTCCTACGCCGAAATCGATAGCGTGCCGACACGTAGCATTTTCAGGGCTATATTTCTAGGAACGGCGGCGCGTCCGTCGGGCCCGTACAAAAAACGTCACCGGTGTCGGCCTCGGTTTCCAGCTGGCCGCTGGCGAGTCGCTGACCCCGTACATCTGCCGCCCCGCGCGCACCGCCCGCGCTCGCGCACCGGCCGCAGGAAGGCTCCAGTTACATTTTTACGCGGTGCATATATCATCTACTTACTCGTTCCGAGTGTCAGCAAAGAGAAATGTTAAGTATAGATACGGTGTTAACTAAAACTATGTCGCCGTTAGCGACACCGTTGTTTGTATTATTGCTCAATATTTGGAAGCTTTTGGAACGAAGTTCCTTATCGCGCGTTGTGAAAGGGGGCTAGACGGAAAAAATTCTTACGAAAAGTTGTCACGACACTTTTTGCTATAGTAAGCTATTGTAAGCTGTGCGGCGTCGCATGTTTCTCTGTCTCTCCCTCTCTTATAGAAAGCAAGCCAGATATTTTCATTTCTATTTCGCATTGAACGGTGTGGCGTCGCGACGATTATTGTTGAGTGTATACAGGTTTTTTGTAAATAATAAATAATAAAAAATAATAATAACAATAATCCAGCAGAATCAACAACAAAATATAATACTACCATTGATGTAGTTTTTTCAAGACATTTAAACAATAAAATAGAATCCCAAACATATGTTTCCTACTTCAGTTACCACAAGCCAATTATTACGAAAATTGAGCCTACTGATTAAGTTTATATAACATTATATTTGTTAATAATAAAAAAATATTATTATAACTTAAAAAAAAAAAAATTTATTACAATTCCTTCACTAATTAATCGAAAGGAACTTCGTTCCATCCGGGTGTCCCTTGACACCTCTCAAGTTTTTATTTCTTACAAAAATTTCATCGTAACAAAATCTCGATTTTTGTCATTGGTTTGAATTTTAAAGACTTAAGGAAATGAGACTTTTATATGACCGATCTCATGAATCATCATAAACTAAAAATAATAAATTATTTAATAAAGCTTATCTAACTGAACAATTAATTGTAATTTCGTAACCTTTGAGTTTTTAAAACTGAATATAAATAATTACAGATGGAAACTTAATACGCAATAATTAAAATATGCCAAGATGATAAAACTGTAACACGATTTAAAGAAAAAACATATATTATAAATATTAATATATCTTAATATTTAGGCAATCCTAACCCAACCTAATTAATGATTTTAAAGGACGGATTTCAGAACCTAACATACCTACCTAACCACACTTAAATAACCAAGACATTATTCACCGTATGATGAATAGAACCATATGATACATAATAATATATCACTAATTCCATATATTTACTCTTTGTATTGACAAAAGTATAATTGAACAAATTTTATAGTCTAATTCACTAGAGCAAGTCGGATTAGATAAGATCAGGAAAGAGATACTGTCGAGTACATGTCGTTACAGAAACGAGGCAATTCCAATATCTCGATTTCTCAGCATCTCCTCTTTAGATGGGTACTTATATCGTTCAAGAGAACGCAAGTAATTAAAGCACTGTCAGGGCGCCCGCGGGCCGAGGGGGGGCGCTGTAGTATCTCCGCTTACCTGAAAAGAAAAGAAAACGTTATCACCGCCAGTCCGGGAAGCCGTCCAAGTTGAAACGGATTCTTGTAAACAGTTTGAACGTTTGCAAAATATTGGATAAAAAAAAAGTGGATAAGTACAACTGGGGCCTTAACAATCCTGTACAAAAATATTTTTTGAATGTTCAATGTCCAAATAAAAAATATCATCATTTCCGAATTTTTCGGAATACTCAATTTTCATAGCAGAAAGTTAAAAAGTATTTTTTATACGTCAATGTACACATCACGGTTGATACTCTAATTGTTAATGTCAGTTTGTAACCACAAAAAAATATATGAAATAATTATAAAATAATGATTTTTGCATATTTTATTTTAGGTACCTTTGTTGTAAGACCATATTTTTGGCAAATTTCATGATTCTAGGCCAACTGGAAGTACCCTATAGGTTTTAATGAGTGAGTATTCATGTATTAAAATATGTATATGATAAAACGGCCGTATCTTTCGATTGTGTTAACTTAGAAGAAAAAATAATATTTAACACTTCTAAGGGATACACTTTAGTATTTCAACGCAAGGGTTTTGAAAAACGGACAGACAGACAAACACGCAGAGACCAAAGTGATCTAATAAGGGTATTGTTTTCTCCTTTGAAATACAGAACCCTAAAATGAAAACATCATAAAAATGCAATAATAAGTGATTTAAGAAAAAATCAATACATAAACACTCACGACCGGTCATTAACCGATAGATAGTGAAGGTCAATTTGAATCCAAATTAATTTCAGATTTTAGCCAGAGAACAAGCTGTTCGGACGGTCTTTAACTTGCCAAACCCACGGCGCATTGTATTTCCGGCACCACTCGATAATTTCGGCATGCGTAGGAGTGCATAAAACGTGCCCCTATAATTATACACGTGTACCTGTAGTTTGGTTGCTGACGCATCAGTTCTAAATACATATTTCCGTGTCTGTTTCGGTTCATAACCAATATTACTGCCGATTAGGCTGTATTCTTATTTTTATTTTGTTTTAAAACTTTAGTCTTGACATTTGTTACACGAGTCGCGCGCTACTACTTTTTATTCAAATCCTGGTAAAAATGATGAACCGTCGATCGTTGGGTAGATTGATTTGCTTTGTGTGGTCTTATCCGCTAAATAGAAGCGATATTGAACTGTGATTATTTCAGTGCAAAATAAGGAAGGTGGTTATATGATTATTCATAAAGATCTATAAAATAATTGTCTATTTATATCTGTCAACACCGTGATGATATAACACTGCCATTTTTACACCTGTTAAACGTTTGTATATATTGTTATTATTAAGATCTAGTACAAAACCCCCGACAACTTTCTGGTATGTAATCTCCTTAATACGAACACAACGTTTCTTATTTTTAATCCAGAGCTGTACGAACGGACACGCGGGTCGACTGAATACTGTTTCTTCGTACAGCCCTCGCTACGGTTGCATCTGTCGGCATCTTTCTCATTTTTACCTTTTCTTTTGCGTTCTTTTTTTGCCATTATCTCGCGTGTCCCCCGCAGGATATTTCGTACGTCACTCGTTTGCCGGCCATGACACGCAGAGTGCGCATTGGCAACGATGCGGTGTATATATACATACATATATATATATATAATCCCCCCCCACACACACACAGACTATTTTACAGTTACCATCCATCCCTCTCTGGTGCATTAATAAAATTAAATGATTGAATTCTCTAAATGTCGAGAAATGTACACCAATCGATATCAAAATTAAATCGTTTCACATGTATACACATCATTAAACAGTACTTTTTACTTATTTTCGCAATGAAAATTCATCGATATTAAAAATTTCAATAACACTTTAGAAATACTAATGATTATACTATAATTTAAACTTGTTGATCTTTCAATGTCGACTTTATCTTGTCTTAAAACTGATCTCGACTTCAAATACAGTCAGAATGTCGGTTCCAATTTCAATTACGATCGACGTCACTATAGGCTATACAGTAATATTTTTTATTTGTATCAAAATTTCATTTTGCCCCGAACGTGGAGTTCAATATTTTGTTAATCTATATTAAAATAACATACGCGTGTGTGTATATATTCGCCGTTTAGTGCATGATTTCAGTACTATACATCAGAACTGTACAGAGTGTAAGGGATGGTCGGGCAAATACTGGAATGGTGGCTTCAGACCATGATACTGAAACGATAGGCACTGGAATTTTTCTCCGGAAATTTTCAAAATTTTCTGATTTTTTTTTTTTAAGTAAAATTGTTTATAGGTATTACGTAAACAAACCATTCTATACAAAAATAAAATAAAAAAAAAAACATAATTTCAACAAACAGCAATGTAACGCGCGATACAATAATCAACGCTCAGGTGCGTACGTGGATGCGTATTGCTAGGTAATACACACAGCGCGAGTTTGCGTTACATTGCGTGGTAATCACATCAAAATTTTAGAATTGCGTATTCCGGCAATAAAGAACACTGATCAGAGATGTAAAATATAGTCTGTATTTAGAATTTCAGGATTTGCCCGACCGTCCCTTACACCCTTATAGGCTATGTTGACCAATCGTATTGCACTAAATCATAGGAACAATTTGCCGACTACTTGGCGCACTGAAGTGGTCAATAGCGATGAAACCACAGGCGAATTGACCGATGAGTTAACTTAGTCATATCAAACCACTAGTCTTGTGCCTCGGAGAGCACGCCTTTGCCCGCCGTTGACACACCCTGACTGGGTCAGCGTGGAAATCAAAACTCTAAATCTGATAAATTAAATTGAAGGAACATGTCCTTCAACAGCGAGATGACAAAAAGTTAACACAATGACAGATGAACCTCACTGATCTCGTTTATGTATTAGGTCGGAGAAACAGTTTTATTGTACTTTATAAGTAAGAACTTGCAATATGATCTCTTTGGTTGTAGTATTTGTATCTGGCTGGTTTTGATATCATTAAATAGATGATTAGTAATAAAAGAAAAATGAAAAGTAAAAACAGTGTCCTGCCGTTTTTCTATTGTTTTTCTGTTCACCAAAATGAATGAATGTAACGTAGAAAATCGATACATTTTGATGTTTCATTACAAAACAGAGGAAAATGTGACACATACCTAAAAGAAATCTAATGAATTATGTACTCATTTGCGATTCTCAGTAGAGAATCATAGAGAAAAATACAGAAGTTTTAATAGAAACGAAATGAAACCGAACTGTTTTTGAAAAATATTATCACTGGTGATGAAAAATGGATTACCTATGACAGGAACGTGCGAAAAAGAGTATGGTTAAAAGGCAAACAAGCTCCAAAGACTACATCGAAACCCGAAATAACCGCAATAAGTTGATGCTAAGTGCATGATGAGATTGGAAGGACATTATTTATTATGAGCTTTTACCCCCGGACAAAACCATCAATTCGGATCTCTATTGCTAACAGTTGATGAGACTCAAACAAAAAGTAGAGACAAAATGGTCAGAATCGATCGACAGAAAGGGTGTAGTTTTTCACCGCAAGAACGCCAGACCAAACAAATCTTTAGCTACTCGGCAAATATTCAGCGAGTTTGGTGGTTTGGAAGTGTTAATTTACATCCATCATGTACAGTTCTGACTTTGCATCCTCAGATTTTCACCTGTTTCGGTTTTTCAGAATTTGTTACGTTGACATCAAGAGAGGACTGTCAAAACTACTTGTCGCATTTTTTTGAACAGAAGTCCCATAATTTCTACAGCAATCGGATTATGTTACTACCTACAAAATGGCAACAAGTTTTTGAACAAAATGGTATATATATATATATATATATATATATATATATATATATATTAAATAAATGTAAATCAAATGATGATGATGATGATGAAAAATTATCTTGAATATGAAGAAAACTTTTTCCCCGGCCTTATACATTATTATGCAGCATTCTGTTTAAATTGAATTGTCCCAGTTTTTTCATACATCTCTTTTGTCCTGTTCTTTATTCTGACGTGGCAACTCTAGTGTAATCTCATAGACGACTACGACGCCGGGCGGCGCGGCGTTGTGTAATAATGTGACATTGTGCAAACACGTTTTTTCGAGCCCACAACGGAAGCCCCGGGTCACGGTCCCCGAACAAGGAGCGCCCGCGGAGACATCTCGCGGAGGCGGCGACAATGACGCCTTTAAAGAATGAAATTTTTGCTGATGCAGATATAATAACTTTAAAATGCGAAGATTTCAAAAAAAGAGATTACAATTACTTATCTTTTTATATGACAAAATGAAGTGCGTTTTCAAAGAAATATATGTTTTATAATCCAGAAAAAGCGTTCACCTAGATATTATGAGTTAGATTTTCTGCAATTTGATAAATACAAAATTAAATAACAATGTTTTTATAGGAAAATGAATACCACGGCAATGGCATGATCTTAATATTGTTAATAAACGCCTGCTTAAGTTATAAATAGGCAAAACATATAACTTGTCTCTCACAAGGACAACTTAAAACTAAGAGGTCAAATCAAAACGCCATTATGGTATGCACATTATGCCATTTAAAAAAACGAACATTTATTGTAACAAAATTATTTAAAGATGAAGTTATCGCGTTTAGTATTTCGAACTATAAAGAAGACTAGCTTTTGCTCACAGCTTCTACTGAGAAGAATTGAACTCATTTTTTTTTAATTTTGCTTTGGGCAGCAAATCACTCAATGACGAAAATAAACGATCTCTTACTATATAGTTTATGTAAAAAGCGTTCGCTAAACCCGGTAACGGTAGACAAGCCGACGTTCGAGCAGGACAACGTCTGTTGGATCCGCTAGTATAGATATGCAAAGGATACGTCCCAAGTCACTGACATACGTTAAGGCTAGGAGAGTAGCGTGCGAGAAGAAAAATTAGTACGTCCAATGAGCAAGCTACAACGGCACCGCAACGCACGAAATGTCGGATGTCTAAAGCCGCGTACGAATGTATAAGCGTAACAATACGTAGAATACGCGTGACCATACGCGGCTTACAACGAATGTATATGCGTAGTAATACGTAGAATACGCGTGACCAAGCCACGCGTACCTGGAACGCACAGTCCATACGCGTCTTACAACGAATGTTGAAGTGTAGCAATACGTAGAATACGCGTGACCAAGCCACGCGTACTTGGAACGCACAGTCCATACGCGTCCTACAACGAATGTTGAAGTGTAGCAATACGTAGAATACGCGTGACCATGCCACGCGTACCTGGAACGCACAATCCGTACGCGGCTAAGACGCAGCGTGCGGCCTGGGGACAAAACGAAATATAATAATATTGATGCACTCGATATTCGAATTCAAACAACATCGGCATTAAACCGATAGCAAAACAAGGCCGAGTTATGTAAACTTTCATCGGGTCCGACACGTTTTTCTTGCAGCGACGAAACTGAAAAACCGCGGTTCATCCTGCGTTGATATAGAATACACTTCTAGTCCCGTTTGTGTTTAATTTTTTACTGATAATAAATGCACATTCTTGCAGCGTCATGTCTAAGCATTAGTGAAAAACTTAAAAAAAAATATTTTTTTTTTTTGTCTTGTTAATAGAGTTGTCTTCCGTATTAGATTTTATTCTTTATTATTCTTCTTTTTAATGCTTATAGTGATTCAATTAAAAAATAATAAAACTGCTACAGCAAAGAGTTTAGTTTCGTTTGGTTTGGTTTAAATCTCAGCTCCTAGGTGGTGAATTACGGTAACAAAATATACTAATTTTCTTTTTAATAAAAATCCCCAAAAAATAACTGCGACAATCCGATTATATCGCATGCATAAATTTTGGGTGGTGCGTGGGCGAACAAACCTACAGACAAATAAAAACTTTTGAAAACAATTGTTTTATCTTTTTTAGATGCTATTACACATCTCTCGTGTGTGATTTGTTTGTTAGACATTTTTAGTGTACAGGTAGATATAATTTAAAGTTTCATCATTATAAATGAACTCCAAATATGGAATTAAAATAAAAATAAACTATATATAAAGAACAGACTCATAAAACGATAGAATAGAAAAGTATAACTAAAATACTTAGCATGATTTGCATAAAATAATCAATAGTTCGCGTGTCATACAAGATCTTTATTGAAGCTCCATGAATATTATGAATAGTATTAACTTTGATTTCTATCATACACGCACACTTCTCGACTTATAATTTAAATTACATCCCAAGAATGGGATACGTTTCTACAATTCAAATTTATATACTTTCAAGAACTGCGGACGTATCTAGCTCCGAAGCGAATCGATTTAGATGAAGTACTGCGTCGGCTTCGCGCACAAGTCCCGTCCCCGCGAAGCCTTATGCCGCCCGCGCGGTAACGAGGGCGGCGCGTGCGTTGCGCCGCGCGGCGCCGCTGCCGGCACATCTCACTTTCACCCCGCGCCGCTAACGACCGTTTCGATTGTGCAACCGCTAATTAATTACATTTCGCTGTTCGGAGCGCAGTGCGCCGGCGGTGCGCGCGGCGTATCGTGCCGCGCGGCTTTCTAACGACACGATATGTGCGTGGATTAAGCCGCTACGTCATGTACTCTCTTTCCGAGAGAGGCCGACGATCCGACCTCTACCGACGGCCACGGTGCAATATACATAAGTGTAAAGTGATTTTTAGCAAGCGTAAATTTTATTTCTTTGACGTTTCTTGTTTACAGTACCCCACTCACGTAAAAACAATTTTATAACTTGGCACTACTGAAATTACAAATACGTATCGATATGTATAGACAGTAAAATAATTAACATACAATGAATTAGCTGGCTGAATTAATAGTAAAAAATAAATTTACAACTAAATAACATATTTCTTAGCTAACTAACTACGCCATTCAATATACCTAATACAAAAAAGCTAAACAATACATTTATATAGTTACATTAGTGTAAATGCTATAATAACGAAAACATTGGCAAAATTTCAAATCATATCTCATTAAACTCTCAACAGAACTTAGCATAATAATTTACATCACATTTTGATTACATTTTGATTGCTATTGCACGAATAAGCTTAGTATATCAAACTATCGATATGACTAAATGCTAAAATAATACGATATGGAGCAGATAAATGATTTGTGCTGATCTACTTCCTCAAAGATTCTGTCAATGAAATTGTAGTAGATCATCTACGTAAATAACGACATCCAACGAATTTAAATAAATTGAAGGCTCTACGGCAAAACTTAAAAATTATTTACAAATACTCGAGTAAGAAAACCTACGTATGGTTCACAAATACGATAGTAAAGTCCATGGCCTTCATTATAAAAAAAGTGACAGTATCACTACCATATTTGCGATACCACAGTTTTTTTTTCAGACACCCAACTAATGAGATAGGGTATTTAGAACAAGGACAATATCGACCATTTTTAAAGTATTCTCCTACGTTAGAAGCTCAGTATATATTATTGAAACAGTTTCATTCGTATATTAAATTTAATACGTTTGAATCTTTCGGTTTAAGGTACTCTGGCTTTAAACCGAAAGATTCAAACCTAATCTTACCGTCCCTCGCTCCATCTGTTTGTCACCAAACGCTACTTTGAGATAGGCCTCCTTATTTAGAAATTAATCCATACAGAAAGCGAGCCTTTAATTATTAAATATGGATTTGATTCACTTCGACATCAAAGGACGAGCTTTGTATAGTTTCGTTGTAATATTAAATATGTCATGATAATTCCACATAAAAATACGAAATAGATATGATAATATTTACACGTTTTTGCCTATTTAAATAAATCAAAGTGTATTATTTAGTTGTTACAAAGTCGACTTGAATAAAAAAAAAACCTGTGTAAATTTTATTAACTGAAAACATATCGGTACAACCTGAATATGTATAGCGCTGCAATTTGTAACTGCAAAGATTATTCACATTATTTTTACACACCTTCGCAGAAATTTTAACTAGTGCGCTGCAACGCGACGGCAAATCAGTTTCCGCTGCAGTCGTATAACACAGTTATAAATTAAAGAGCTGTTGATACGTTAAATGAGAGATTTAATAATGTTTAATGTTTAACGTTTTTAATGTTTAACGTGTAGAAATTGAACCATTCCCGAGCACTCCTCTTCACATACAGGCCCGGTAGACATTTGCGCGTAGCACCTTTACGACCATGACAAGTATCCAGATTTAATACGACGTTCAACTTTTCAGCAATTCAAGGCGTATTAAACTAATTTTCAGTGGGAGCTTTTGTCAGGCAATCGATGCGCTGCCGCCACAATGCTCAGTTTCATGTTGCGTTCATGTAAAAATGTGGCAGGTCTAGGAACAGTGAAGGTGTCGCGCGGCGAAGCGGCAGTGGGCGGGCCGGGGCGCGCGGCGTGCGCCAAATGTCAATGGCACGTAAACGAGGTGCCGCTCGAACGCGCACACACGCGCACTCTTTTATATCTCCGCCGGATGGTTTGACTCATAGCACACTATCAGCGGCACAGATAACACTGTAACATCGATTGAGAATTTTTCAAGACACACTGAATTTTATCGCTTCCTTTCACCACCACTTTATAATACGTACGTAATAATATAAAAAAAGAATCAAAACTGTTTCTGTATTTTCCGTAATAGGCAACGGCAGGAAACAACACACGTGACGTATTAATTAAAACAAAAAAATTAAATACTTTAATATGTACCAAAATTACAACTGCACAAAGGTTATTTAAATCCCGAATTTGAAGGGTTAAATAATACTGCCCGACAAAAATTAAAATTGAATGTTTCCTTTACTTTATAAGTCAGTTTTTAATAATTTTGGGTTAAGAAAAATGAATATGATAAAGAAAAAAAATCACTAGCTGTAGTTTTGGTGATACATAATGGATGACTGATTTCGTTTTCAAGAAAATGATAAATATTAATAACATTACCCACATTTAAAGTATGATTGTTCTTTTTTAATAACAATTAAATTCAAAATGGTTAAAAAAGCATCTACGATGTATTTGGATCTTACAAAAAAGCAATTGGTGGCTCATGAGATGTACTAACCCATATACATAAAAAGCAAGTGTTTTGTGTACTCTAATTCCATTCCTAAAAGTATAGCAATCACTTTTAGATAACCACAGATTTTCCATTTACGATCACTATATTTAATTGAGTCAAAGAGGGCTGTTATGTTTGCACGAGTCTCCTTCATGTGAACTGCATGATCAATGGGAATAGAAAGAAGACGGCTGGCGTTGTGAAGCAATAAGGACGTATAGGACGTACAGTCAAGTCAGAAAGTTCCGTCGCATTCTACTTGTCAGAAGTATGTACGTACCCAGAGAATGAACTTTTCTCAAGACTGTACTTCCAAAAAATCAATAATTTCAGCTGACAATAAACGCCTTTTAGCATGTTAAAGTGAATATTTTATGAATCTTACGATTAAATTAGAACATAAAATTTTGTCAGGAAATTTAAGGAAAATAATAAAATAATTTAATATCCTTGTATAATTAATAAGAATTCCGACATCGTAGTAAATCCAACCGCGTGTGCGCATGCGTTCGTTGCCGATACTTTCTTTAACCTATTTCATTGAAACTTTAAATTTTCCACGCGACCAATCATTTGCGATGTTGCCGTCAACATTACCCACTCTAGCTATGGCTAAAAATATTTTTTTTAATTTACATTTTTTCAACTTAATTATTTTTATAATTACATACCCTCAACGTGATTTTATTTTCTCAATATTTTTTTCTATACACACTGAGTTTTTCAAACCTTTGTCATCATTTTTTTATTATTATTTTTCATACAAAACATGAGTAGGTGTGAGACTAAGTATGCCATTACAATGTTAAATTACCTGTTTTTAATATCGTCTTATAAAAAAAAAACTATGAATCCCAGGTCTGAAATTTTTACACATGTATTAAAATATATTTTTGTCGATTATATTTTTTTTTAAATGATCTCATTATTTTAACTTAACTTCTATACCTCCTTAAACTAAACTTGGAGGTGTCTATGAATAGCCTCCAATCGGCTGGATCATACTTCAAATTAAAAACTTGTCATCAAACCATTAATGTCACTACAAAAAACAGGATTGTTTTTCATTTTAAAAAAAGGAAGCATATCTCGTTGGCGTTGTCGGTACTTAGAGACCCTGACATCGTTTTGCAGAAGATTCCATTGCAGCAATGTTGACCCTAGACGTTCCGCCTTCTTCTGTAGCAAATCAAGATCTCGAATGAAATCACTCAACTCTGATTGGCTCAACTTGTGCGGTCGATCGAACATCTTTTTCTTCAAAATCGAAGTCATGGAATGTTGAAGGCTTATCGAGTTCTTCTTCTTCCACAATGCTGTCTTTATTTTCTAATTCCATCTCACAACTTTAGGGTGGAGTAGGAACTGGTAAACTGTCGGAATGTGGAATAAGTCGAATAGCAGATGGAAAGTTTGGGTATTTTAATGTTTCACTTTTTTTCATTGAGAATCCTGTTTTTGTAGATGGAGTTAAGCAAAAATAGCAATCATCCACATAGTTGTTAGATTCTCGCCAAACCATAAGCACAGCAAAAGTCATAGATCGTTTTCTATTGTATTTCTCAGTCATTCTCGTAATATAAGAGAACATGAATTGCAATATATATGTGGAGCCTATGACTTATCTTGGGTCTTCAACCTTCAAACCAAAGTAATACCTACCAGTAAACAGTTTTCACAAGAGCCGTCAAATTGGATTGCCGTCAATGTAAGAAAAATTGTTTACTAAATTAACACATTTGTAACAAATTTTACTGTTTAAAACATTCCAAAACAAGATATTCTGCACCAAATATAAAAAAAATACGATTAAATTCACCGTCACAACAATAGAGTGACCGTGTATAACTATCAAACAGCTAGATTACTTGTATTTTGACAGTTGCCAATATCGAAAATAAAATCACCCACAGACTGAAAACATAGGTTACATAAAATACAAATTTTTGATTCCGAAGCATTTTCATTGTTGGGCAGTGTAATGAGTTTTGATAAATAATTACGTGATAATCTTCTGTACAAAGTTCATATTAAGTATATTTTATAACTTCTAAATGACTACTATAATAATAAAATAATCATAATAATAAAAATGCTTATTCCCATTAACTTAACCTGGGTTACAACGTACATTGTAGGCCTAATCCTTTAAGTATTAAAAATACTTGTCCCAAGAGGAGCCGCTCCTCCGACGTCCATTTAAATATAAGATCAATGAGTGCGTTAAAACACTTACTATATTCTCAAAATGTAAAAATACGACTTGAAAAAGTGTATCAGCGCCAAAAATCGTATCTTCATGACAGTTACGCCCTTTTATTGAGAAGCACAGTCTTTCGGGAATAATCAAAAAACTGTAAATCCGATCATTTTGAAAATAATTCTCTTTGAAAGTATTTATTAAGCGTTACCTTTGCGATTTTTTCATATTTTCTGGACCTACAGTTTAAAAGAAAAAGGGGGGGACACAATTTATGCTATTTTCGGAGCGATTATTTCAAAAATGTACACTTAAATAAAAAAAAATATAAACCTTAAAATGTTTTTAAAAGAATTGTCGAAATATGTACCACACGTTGATGTTCGCTAAAAAAATATTTTTCAACTTCCGTTGGAGTGCCCCCTTTAGAAATATTTTTTTGTTTAACTACCAAACTAAGTAGCGGCTTATACAAGACACTGATACTTCAAATTTCAAAAATATACATATTGTAAGTTTTGAGTAAAATTTCTATCACATACGGACAGATGGACGGACATGACGAAACTATAATGATTTCGTTTTGACTATTTTGGCTACGGAACCCTAAAAAGACATGAGGAAATACAAGAGACGGCAAGTTACACCATTTTATCATTAGCATTAAGTTTCATATAAACGTCAACGTAAAAATAGACAAGATTTAAGTTGCGATGTAGGTGTTTGGTCAAACCTGTATTTGGCTTGTCGCGAAGTTAAGTCCCATATGAAAAAAAAAACCGGCCAAGGTGGAAGTCGGACTTCCGCATCTAAAGCACTAAGTTTAAATGAAACGGGTGTCATAACGGCACATCGTTTCTTTTAGATATTAGGGATTAATATAAAATAATATTGGCACAAATATATGTTTGAACGATACGTATTAGTCCGTTTTCGAACGCGTATGGAGCGGTGACTAGATAGTAAGCACTTACGCTACATCTAAGTAGCGTACGTATACACATGCACTTTATTAATTTCAAGCTCTCGCACGCTTTCTTGACAGCGATACCATTTAATAAAATAAAAAGAGAAAAGTTTGCGTGATCCATATTAAAATCGGAAATGATTTGATCGTAATAGGTCGTAATATTAAACAATCGCAGTAACGATGCGACCGAAATAAAATGTTTGGCGAATCAATAAACTTTTGAATTTGAAATCTACTGTTTCAAGCTCATCGTGTGAGATATAAAACTATTTATGACAAACAATATTTAATTTACATCAAACTTTTAAAACTCAGAAAAATTATTTCATTATATGATAAAGGTTGCTTAGTAAATTTTCTGACCTAGAAAGATGACTCAACAGTCTTCCGAGACAACACCAAAACCTTTTAGCCAATTTTTTTTTTTTTTATATAATTGAATTAAAGCAATGGCACAGAACGGACAGGCACTTTCAATCGTAGTCGGTTTTCCGCTTCTATCAAACAGCATAAGCTTAATATCGCCCGTGTGACGGTACGCATCTGTGGCGTGGCACTTCTTGCACGTCGTCTCCGAGCGCGTCGACCGTTTTACCATTACCATAAATAATATTTTCTTCATATGCGACAATATGGGCTATAAGGCGGTCGTAAGGCTGATTTCATTTTAATACACTATTCATATTGAGGCGAGCACGGCGAGCGCGCGCATACGCACACACGTAGTTAAGCCAATAAAACGTCGAAAATAAACTCGTACCAATAGCCGCCAGGGCAACACATAACGTCGTATATTCCGTAATTAAAAAACCATTAATAAATTTTATTTTGTTGGCGGCACTAACTTTCCATTGTTAGTGCCTAAACATTCTATTTTTACCTACAATAATGATATTTACATTAACATATCTATTGGTTCTGTAGTAAGTTAATTTTTTCACCTATTTATAGCTATCATTGTAGGGAAAAGGAAATCGATCATTCTTATTTTCTTTAACACAAACCGCATATGACTAAATGACGAATGACCAAACGAATAAGTTATTACTTATAAAACCAAACTATTCTAGCCATATTTACGGATACTTCGAGGGAGTTACTTTTTCCTAAAAATTATAAAGTTAAAAAAAAGTCTAGAATATTATCATGTACACTTTATAAGTTTATTTACTGATAGCTATCGCTATTTGTCGGTAAAATTATTTTACAATAAATCGCGTAAATATCGAACACAGAAATATAATCTGTCAGTTTTACATTATGTATGTATAATATACATCGTATACATGTATAATATACATCGTATACATGTATTAAGTCAATTCTTTTACCACGCGAGAGCTGTTTTGTTTCTCTTTTGTTTTATGTTGTTGGCTCTTCACGTATTTATCTTCAATTTTAATATTAAAACAAAAATAAAAACATTGATGTCTTAACAGCAATAATTTCTGTACACGCGTATTAATATTAGTGCATGTGTGTCAAGATTTCATGGACTAGCATGATTTATGTTACACTAAAAACTCTTTGTTTCATTTATTTTTACATAATTTTACAGCAACAAAATTTTTTTTACTAAAAATATCGTAATGCAATATTTGTACAAGAACAGAACCGCATCGCGTGCGCGGGTGTTTGCTTGAGATTACTAATGAAAAATCTTAAACAGAAATAAATATAATTGATCACGCACTATACTCTTTCTTGCAAGATAGGCCTACTTGATTTTCTGATCAAAGAAACAAAACCGAAACTATACATTTACAATGAGTTCGTTTTCTATCGTTTCGACTTGTGAAATATACTTTTTGCGTCTGTGGATTCCAAACAGCAGATGCGCACGCCAAAATTAACCTTACGAATATATAGCAAAGCATCACGAGTATACGTATTCTTCGAAATTATTTACTCGCTTTAAGCAGAGGCCCCAACAAACGAAAGTCTTTGGTAGTCGTGTAATTTATTTGAACACCGACTAGCAACCCCGAGTCTAGACAAATAATGAGAACATTTACAACAGTAACTCTTGGAATTGTATGATATCTGATACGATAGCAAAATTAACTGCTATTGCGAGTGAACGTGAGGGCATAAAACCTTTTTTACATATTTAAAATGATTAATTGAATTCGCAGTACTCACAAAGCCTATCTATATCGTCTTAGAAGCAATTTGCAATTATCAAGAGAATCGATTTGTTATAGAATTGTATTGCCATCGGGATACATGGAACGAGTTCTAATCCTGAAAAACTGTATGGATATCTTCAAAAATATATGTTGAATAATGGGCCGAAGTGAAAACCATGCGCCGAGCCAGAAGAATGAGAGAAAGCTGTGACTGCTTAACTCACATCATGAACATATAATGTAAACGACATAAGCAAGTCGTCGTACTTTATTTTCTTAATTACATAGTACGTTACTACAAATTTTATACAAATTAGTAAAAAATAAGACTTAAATGGTTGAGCAAGTTTGAACAGTTACTTAAAAAACATCGTTCAATTCCTTTTAAAATTGATAATATTTCATATTTCATTCAATTATTGTAGCTTGCCGTTGGAATATTTTTTGATCATTTCGTAAAAGACAACAAGGTGCCATCCATAAATGCGTCCATAAATTGCGTCTCATGATTTTCATGACTTTGGACCCCCTCTGTCCTTGTCACAGGTTACATTTGTGGGACCTCCCATGTCTGATGTGACGTCACATAAAATACAATATAGAGTTTAGAGATTGTTAATTATTTATATGTTTCTGTTCAAAATATAAAAATATTTTTTCCAAAAAACATCCTTCAAAAACATATTAGAATAATTAGTCATATTTGGAGTTGGTGCCATAGCAAAAGCAAGAAAAATTATAATGTTGGCGATGAACACTAAAAGTTAATAAGAGATAATGAAACTCAACACCTACATTAATAATCATAAAAACAAAACAGGATGTTTTGATGTATCAAAGAAACATCCAACTATAATAACGGAGGTATAATTGCTTCTATAAATCAAAATATTTTAGAAAATTTTCAAACCGGCTTTTGTCAAAGCGTCAAAGACGATATTCGATATTCGCCTTTCGGAGTATGTCGCGGGCAGCCGACGCATACAGCCGACGCGAGACATAGGTACCTATAATACAGCGAGTGTGATCTCGTGCAGTCGCCTAGTCCCAAAAAAATAATATAATAATCTAGATAGAGTTAGTAATATTTTATATTTTTTCATTATTCTAATACATACATAATTATCAACTCTTAATATGTACCGTAATTTATGGATGGCCTCTAAATACGATAAATTACATTATAGACATTTAAGTCATATTTTTAATCAGCGCATAATCAGCACCAGGTTTTTATTAGTAAAACGGTCGGTCCGTATGGCATAGTCGGTGCTTGACACAGACAGGCACCGGTTTTAAGTTTTCGTTCACCGTACACATTCGTTTGTCAGCCGATTTAGTTTGACAGTCATCGTTAGCGCCGCCCGGCTGAAGTCTAAAGGATCCCAATACGATATTCTTAATAGTATCGAGTTCATCAGTCCGTGAGAACGAGAAGAGGCTCGTTCTTGACATAAGGTAATACACGTAACCGGCATTAAATAGCAGCGCACCGACACAGCGCTATGTACAGCCGCTCGAGGGCTCGTGATCGACGCGTATCGAACGCATCGATCATATCGGATGTATCGCAGGTGCGGCGGCCGGGCGCCGGAGTGGGGCGCGAGGGGGGAGTCGATTTTCTCACGGCGCCAATTACCGCCAGCCTGGTCGTGATAACGCAAAAAGCATCTTCAACGTTGACGGATGAATGAAGGCGCTCCCCGCGCCGCCCCGCGTTCCCCGCGCGAGACCAACGCTGCGATCTGGGTCATTGCTCGTTTCTCGCATAGTACCTACGCCAGCGGCGTAATTAAATGAATTGTATAGAGAATACTTTATAAAAATCTATACACATAGTTATAGAATGGAAAAATGAATTTTATTTACTTTATAGAATTTTGTTAAAATGAGCTACATAATAGAGCCACGGTATTTATTTCTAACACAAATAAAGATTAATAAAATATAAGTGCAAACCTGAATCATACAAAATTAATTTATTTAAAGCTAATTCAATCTTGTTTTTCGTTCGTGAACCTAACAATAGTAACATCGCTTATCATTTTTCCTGTACTAGTATATGGTACATATAATTTTGTAAGTAGTAACTTACTAAATATATCATCATTCAGACTATTCAATGTGGACAAAAACAATGCTCTTATTTATAACATAAAATTAAAGTGACGTCTTAATTCTTATAAAAAAATAGTTATTCATATAAATCGAAATAAATGCGATGCGTATATATAACTAAGGGTATAATTAGGACTTGTAACACTAGCTTTGCAAAATTCTTAATCAGATTCCAAAAAAGAGCGGTTTGTTACAAAATTTAATCATTTACAGCTCGTCACAGAACATTAATATTTTTAATGAAGAAGTAACATAACAATTTTACAAATAAAGTTACATAATACAAAGATTACACGCTTAAACAGACAAGGAAATAACCGACTCGTGTTAAAGTTGTTTAATGAAATTTTCAACAAATAGTCTAGATAAATTATTTTAATGATTTATTGCGATCAGACGAGCACACAACGGGGTATCAGCGCTTCCGTCGTTAACGGCCAGAGAAGTACCTCCGTGACGCGTTTGCGAACCGTTCGAAGGCTGCCACGGACGACCACGGTCGACCGCCCCGCCCGTCGCGCCGCTCGCGTGCACGACGTTTCAGCGCACGCCGCCGTGCCCACCGGGAGCGCATGCAGCGCCGAGAGCGCGCCGCTATCGCGCGCCCGCCGGCCCTGAACCGGCGCGCAGCCGTTCGGCAAATATTGAACGCAAACAATCCGCACACGTAACATTTGACTTCACACTTCCTTAACTACCTCGACGGTACGCCGCTTTGAGAAACATTCTCGCGCTCTTCGCCGTGGCGATATGTTAATGATCGATTCAGTCCACAACGAACCGATACACGGTTACAAAGCATGCCCGCGATGATGGTGTGATAAAAATCGTATTAATATTCAAAAAAAGGAAAAAATGATACGACCGGTCCGTAGCAATTTTCATTTAAAATTTATTGATTTACAAGTTTTTATTTAATTTATTACGACTTGAACCCATTTCCTGATTTGATCTATCGCTTCGAAAATTCACACACGTTCATTGTTAAATTTTAACTTGAGGCAATACGGATATATTATAAAAACGTATTATTGAAGCGGTCTTTCGGTCGTTTCCTATTGAGGATTTTTAAGCGTCCATGTAGAGGTAGGTTTCAATCGGCATTTGCTGGCTGTGAAATAAATTTGTCGCAAAAGTTATTAGAGGTTTATTTATCTTTACTATTTACTAGTTTATTATTTCCATTATATTAAAAAGTGCATAACGGTTAAAAATAGTCAACATTTTGTGTTTGGATGAATTTTTTTTGTGCTGTAAGCCAAGAACGTATGATCGTGTCATGATCTCGAGTCGATTTTATGGTTAGTTTTATATAATGCTTATTAATAACGTTCTGGTCCACCTTCATAATACACACTGACGAAGGGGAGCAAACACACGAAACACTGATGTTAACAATATAATATTTTGGGCTCGGCACAATGATTTCAATTTTACACTCACTACGGCCGTTGTAGCGTTCTATTCTTACAGGCGACTTAATATTATTCCCACGTCATCTCCACGACGTATTGAACTATTATAATCAATGTTGCTCGAAATAAATCACAATAGGTGAGAGTAGCGGTGGCTTTGTAGTTCAGAGCACCGGCTTCGAACCAGGTAGCACCGGATTTAACTCTGAGCATGGACAAATTTACCCATAAGTTTTTGACTTGAGTCAAATTTAATCAATGACTCTGAGAGCACGCCAAACGAGCATTGTCGGCAGCCCCACCCGCCCCGGGTCAGCGTGAAGGGCTGCGAAGTTAAAGTTTGTGGGGGAATAGGCCTCAGTAGAAGAATAAACAAAAAAAGATCCGGCACAACGCGAATGCTGACAGGTCGAAAAATATGATACGAAGAATTTGCAAATATGACGGTAATCAAAAAATAAACTTTGCTACAAGTAAAATTTCATAAATACATTGATCGAACAAAGAAAATGACAATACGTATCATTATAACCAACATATATATGTTAAATTTCTCAAAACGGGCCAATGATGCATCTAAGAGTAATTAACTACAGGAGATTGTTGAGAAATCATTCTTCTAATTCTAACCATTTAGTGATTTTCTACTTCGCTTTTAAATTAAAAAAAAAGAACTGGAATTTCACTTTATAAACTAGAAAATGAAGAAAGATTTAAAAAAATATTATTTCAAATATACATCATAAAACGTGACTAAATCAGACCGGCTCGTTCCGGCATGGCCTTAAAGTCCCCGTTATACCGGTGACATTACCGTGTTGGATGGCCACAGATAGGATTTTGGCCAGATAAAACCTAGAACGAGGATTGCCTCCTTTGTCCTCGAATCTCAGGCCCAAATCCTTTACAAAGGACAGTGCGTCACTGTCCCAAGAGCGAACCGTCTCAAAGGCGGCTAGACTAAGAAGGTAGGTATGTTTCAGAATTCTGTATTTGAGATGTTTCAGTTTATCGGCAGATTTGTCAACGGAAACTGTTACTCGAGAAGCTTATTATGCACTTTTTAATGGTTTCTTTTCACTTTGTATCTAATTAAAAATTGAACTCTATTGGACAATAATATTTCATGTCAAATTCTTTTCATATGGCGGAATATATTGTAAATATGAGTCCTACGTTCTCTTAAATATCTAAATAAATAACGTCATTAATTAGTACAAAATATCATCACGAGCCTTTTCACTAAAAGCAGCATCGTATTCATACATTCTGATGTGCAGCAATCGAGTCGTAGCAGTGTCACTTAATATTCATGTGTTCATAATAAATAAATGCTATCGATACAGGAGATTTCCATTTTTTTTTTAATTTTCCCCATTTAATAAGGTTACACCGTTTACGTTACGTTACGTTGCCGGTAAGCGACAATCTGTCTAGCTGAACACTAAATATTAATTGTGATAGTGACTAAAAGCTGAATTGGCCACTTGTTACAGCGTATCAAGTATTCGTCGTGTCCGGTTTTACCTCCTCGACATGCGGCATACTCTCCCACAATCTTTTTCCTTCACAATATGGGGCTCAGACCCTCAACCCTCCGCGCTGACCCGGTGCGGGTTTGGGGTCTCCAACCACCAATCACCAACGCACCAATGAACGGATCCGACGACTTAACTCTCTCTCTGTACTCACCGAAGCACAGAGAGAGCGGTTTAATTTGTCTCGAGTTAAAAACTCATAGGTTAATTCACCTGTCATCAACATTCAACACCTGATTCGAATGCAACGCTCTTGGACGCGATTCGGCCATCATAGCCCACTGAGACTTTTTTTTTTCCGATTACAAACTCACATTTTCATTTGAAATATTGACCATAATGTAGGGCTATGTACGAGACATTTTTAACATCTAGCTGTGAAAAAATAATTAAAAGGTAGAAATGTAAAAATAAAATTTATATTTTATAAACGCAAATCATTAAACGTCTTGGAGTTCCTGAGGCTGCTATCTCCCAAGTATCGGTTTTAAGCAGGCAAAAATCGTCCGCATCTTCAATGGATGAAATAACTACTAACTAATTAAATTTGTACGGCATCCGCAAGGCACGAGTCCTACTCGCACTTGTCCAGTTTTTTCATTCATCCATGTTTAGTAATCAAGATCGAAATCTAGAACAAGAATATTATTAAAATCGAGAATTTGACCGGAATCGGAATCAATATTGAAACCGAAACTAAAACCACAATTGATGACAAAATCTCCCGATACAAAAAACATTCATTGTATGTCGACGCGAGTGAAGTGGCCGATGGACAGTCAGTTGGCATATAAATTAAAAGATATATACGTCGATTAAGTATGCTTTTTGATTTATGGATTTTTGCTTTGCACGAAATCAACAACTCGCCTAGATGCATATAGTAGTAATAACTACGCATGTATTTATTCGTTTCTATTTCGAAAATATCAACTCGAGAGCATGTTCACGCGATATTTCCTTACTTATATTTCACTTCGTTTTATTTTTATCGAGGTACCAGCAAATCAAAGAAATTATGATGATATGAAACAAAATGGTATTTTGAATACACTTTAGCTCTATATTTGTATGTCATGTCGATGCGTTCTACAATAATCGGACAACAGTAGTGTCTATTTCAACGAGTTTTTAGTGACAGAAAAATAAAAACACTACAAGACTTTCCGTCTGTGCATAGCGACAGCCGCTCGTCTGAAAATCAAATCTGCGGCCATGCGTCATTCGTATTCACGCGAATGTTTTTCCGCAAACCGATCGGCCTCAAAAATCCAGGAACGGTAAAAAACGCACGCGCAGTAGGAAATAATTCTCTCATCTCAGGGCTCATATAAATACGTAGTAGGCTACGAGACTAAAGGCACGGCTAATAAATCCTCCTTGTGTGAACCCGTGTTAAAGAACAGGAAAAATTCTCCACACATGGAGATGTGTGGAGAATATTTCTTTTACATTATGTGGGCTATAGGGCGGTACCGTAGGTGGATAACACGATATCACAGCCGGAATGCTGTTATGGGAAGAATTTATTTTTATCCGTAAAATTTTCATATTTAAAGTATAATATTATGTATTTACGAGATAATGTCCTGCACCAAGCCGCGATCCCCGCGCAGACTACACGACGTGTCGGCGTGACTGACGCACGCTACTGTAGTTTTTGGCTCATCAACGGACCCGGCGTTCCGTCCAGAAGTCATCATTAATTACCGTTCATTTTTTGATAGCAAAAGCAGTCGATTGATTGGATTGATTAATGGTTTCATAATTAGGATCGAAGGAAATAGAAAAATATTATGATATATATCTTGTAAATGATCGTCATTATTTGCAAAGTGCTCTTTATAAGATCAAACGGGGGAATATATATGTTAAAAAGAAAAGGGACCGTAACGAAGGAACATCAGACGATGTTAGACGAGGCTCAGAGTCGTGCCGTGAGCCGTGACGGGCGCGTGCGGCGGGACCGCGCGACGTCGGCCAGTGCAGTGTCGCGGATTCAACTGAGCATTTTCAGAATTTCATTTACGACCTATCGTGTTACCGGTAAAATCCGAATAGGGAAAATTTTATATTTTCATCATTTTAAGAAGGGAAACATTAAAAAAATGAACCAGTTATGAATAATTAGGAAAAATAGGAAAACGTATTATTATTACATTTACCATCCGAATCAAACAGTGAACCGACGACCCGCAAATTTTATTACACATCACATTTACGTGTAGTGAGAGCGATTGTCTGACAAAACAATTACAATCGACCACAGACAGCGTGTTTTCGTACGTGGTGTTGTTCATTTTAAAATTGGTACATATTATTCTATAGTGTCTGCACTATAATTAAATCTGTATTTAATACCATACTAAAATTTATTTTTATTTTAACGTGTACTTATAATAGTATTCACACAAACTTCTTTCCTTAACAATTCTTATTAATTTTAAATTTGCTTATCTCTTGTACATCGTATAAAATCTGCTAAGTTGTAAAACACACACAAACAAAATATTAATAAACCCGTCCACAGAGTAGATATATATATATATATATATAATACAAAATACACGGCAGTGAGACAAAGAAAAGTCCGAAAAAGAAAAAGTAAACTCGTATTACGTTAGCCTCCGGCCTACTTTCGATGTCTCCCTCTATAACTCGGCATTTATTGAACCCCCAAACAAAGTCCCATCAGATTATCAACAATCTAGTATTTCATACATCGACCTGTCATTGTTTTCAAAAAAGGAACGTTCGAGAATCACAATTTCTTTTCATTGACTGATCAATTGACTCACTCATCAAAAACTTGAACCACTTTCAATATGTTTCTATTTCATAAGTTGAACTTATAAGGCAGTAAGTATCGTATTATTTTTGACGTCTATCACATTAAATTCTTTCAAGTATTTAGGTTGCTAACCACTTCAAACATTTTTTACACAACGGCATTGACTGATTTGAGATCTGTTTCATCAAAAAGGTAAATGTCAAAAGGTGCCAGGGTGTAGGAGATAGAAGCTGTCCATTTGACCATTAAAATAATTTTGAAGTTTAAATGGATGCCAAATCCATACACAGTGTAAGACATTTCTCTTCGTATATGTGGTCATATACGCGTTTATAGCTGGAGAACTAAATGTTCCGACTTGAGTGATTCTTTTTTAGTACGGAAAGACACGGTATTTAAAAGGGTTTTAAGATGCATTCGGTTACGATAGGTTGTTGTATCGGGTTTTGATCTTTCCACTGCTGAGATGTCCTTTTACGATCTTTAGTGTTCATGTCGAAAGATAAATCTCGATACGGGCTGGCCAACGGTGGTGATGCATGATAAAATTCAGGCATTTGTGTATGTGCGTGCAAGTGTGTGTTACTTGTATTTACATAGTCAACATTAATATTAACACTAGAATTTTACGAAATTTAGCATACTAAGAGAATTCACTATCCTATAAAAATACAAGTCCACGTTTGTCTATATTTCTTCTTGAAACTAGATAATGGATTAACCGGATTTAATAAAGTTTGCTGTGCTGATGATATAGGGTAGGGTGCGTTTAACATATTGGACTAGCCGTCTGTTTGTCTACAAATATGCCTCAAACGATTTGTATGAAGTTTAGTATCTGGTAGAATTCATTATCATGTAAAATGTAAGCTATTCAATGTTAAGATAATAAAAAAAAATATGGAGTGAGTGGGTGAGAGAGGAGGAGAGACAGAATGAGAATCAAAACAAGAAAAAATTTAAATCGATAATAGAAGTGTAAACGAAATTAAATATAAGATTTAAAATCAGAGTTTTAATAATAATCAAAATCTCAATCAAGATTCTCTATCTACGCGGGTACAATGACGAACACAAAAGTTATACCATAACATATTAGGTCGGGGAAAAAGTTATTTCCGTATTTCATAAGTAAAAAATTGCAGTAAAACCTCTTTGGTTGTACCGTGTGTATCTGGTTAGTTTTGATACTATTAAATAGATGACATTAAAAAATAAATAAAAATAAAAACGATGTCTCGCTATTGTTTTATTGTTTTTCTGTCCACCAAAATGAATGAATCTAACGTAGAAATTCGATACATTTTAAAGTTTAATTACAAAAAAGGGAAAAATGGGACATATGTCGAGAAAAAAATTGTGGTCTTTATGGACCTGATAAAGTAACGGCAAGAGTAGCATAAAACTGATTCAAGCGTTTTCAGTCCGGTAATTTTGATATCAAAGATAAACCTCGCTCTGGTCTACCTGTTACGGATACAGTTGATGCCATTTTGGAAAAAGTTGAGCGAGATGGGCATATTAGTTTTTATGACATAGCTGAAGAGTCGGAGATGGACCGCAAAATAGTGGTTGAGCCATTTGAAAAAAGGTGGATGTACAAAAAAAGTTCGATACCTCAGTCAACACGAGGTCATTGAAAGAAATCTAAGATCGTGTACTCATTTGCGATTCTGTACTGAAACGTACTGAAACCAAACGTAATAAAAACCGTTTTTCAAGATTGATCACTAATGATAAAAAATGAATTACTTACGACAAGAATGTGCAAAAAAGATCATAATCAAAAGGCAAGAAAGCTAAGTTGAATGTTATGTGCATGGTGGGATTCGAAAGGTATTATACATTATGAGCTTTTACCGCCAAGCAAAAGCATCAACTCGGATCTCTACTGCCAACAGCTGATGAGACTTAGCAAGAAGTAGAGAATAAACAGCCGGAATTGATCAACAGAAATGGTGTGGTTTTTCATCATGACAACACCAGACGACACATCTTTAGCCACACAGCAAATATTTAGAGAATTCGGTTGTGCATTGTTAATGCATACACATTATAGCCTTGGCCTTACTTCAGACTTTTACTTTTATGTTTAGGCCTCTTCAGAATTCTTTAGTTAGTGTTAGGTTAACATCAAAAAGGTATTGTTAGGTTAACATCAAAAGAGGACTGTCAAAACTTCTTGTCGTAGTTTTTTTATCGTAAGTCCTAAAAGTTCTACAGCAATGGTACCTACTAAGGTCACAATGGTCACTACCTACAAAATGGCAACTAGTTGTTGAACAAAATGGCACATTATGTGTTTTAATTAAAGATAAATAAAATTTATTGAATAACTATCTTGAATTTTTATATGTATAAAATATTAAAATAACTTATTCTCCGACCTTATATATTTGTAACTTGTATATTCTATATATATATATATATATATATATATATATATATATATATAAGTATTATAGAAACTCGTGTAGACAGTCAGCATTTTTTCAGATATCAAGTTTTCTTATCTGCAAAACCCCACACGTTTTGAACCTACCCAACTTGGACAATTTTAACATTTGAGTTTTTGGTGGAATTAATAAAACTTGGTGTCAGTGACCCCAACACGACCCGCCGTGAAAACGAGCGCGACAGCGGCGCGCGGTGCCGGCGGCCTGCGCCGTCGTTCGAAGAGGTATCCATTATATACCCCAATAAAAATTAATCACCTCGTCGGTCATGAAAGTGGTTGCAACTAGTTTTTCCACTTAATATTCGCCAAGAACCGTACTGCCCGTCGACGGGTCCGCGCGCTCGTAAATCGGGAGACGTTGAACCTATTCTGAGCGACGTCACAAAGAGATCCGATTGCTATTTTGCATTACGAGCCGCGGCAGTGCCGTCGCTGGCGGCTCGTCGGCGTCGGTCGCGGCGCGTCGATAATGCGACATTATGTTTTCGCGACATCGCGACGTCGCGACTAACCGATTTTCACTATTGAAAATATATCGAAAACTGCACTGAATATTCAGTTTGAGATAGTCATTTACGATTCCATAATAATTTATGACAATCGAATATACGTTTTGAACGATTCTTCGACGAATTGGCTACGCAAATATTAAAATAACAATAAGGTAGTAAATCATAGGCGTAAGGCATTCATTCATTCATCTGAAGCCGGCGACGATCCCTCGTGAGCCGGGGCCGCAGCGGCGTGCGTTTTAAGGCCCTAGAGAAGGGCCCGACGCGGCCTCCCCTCGGCCTGCGGTCGTTCACACAATCGACGGCGCCCCCCGACTCGCGCCCCCGCCCCGTACCTCCCGCCTGCCGAAGCCGGTCACAAAACGACCCCTGTGTACTGTGCCGAAATACACCCATACGTAAACCATCACCGAAATCACGAGGCGAACAAATAAACCTTATCCGAGAGAAATAGAGACTGATTTTCAAACTCTGACGGTCCACTACGCGGGCACGATATCATATTTCAAGATTGAACCAAATTTCAACTTTTATTAAATAAAACACGGTTCCATTTTCTTTAACAAGACCAAGGAAATATGATTATACGGGCATGAATCGATTAGCCCGCGGTACAAAATTTAAAAACACGTGGTTCGTACGTTCGAAGTCTCAATGGCATGTCAAATGTACAGTAGTAGAAAGTTCTTTGATAGTAGAAAAATTACCTAATCTCTGTGTATAGCATACACAACGTTCATGAACATTTGTCATAACAATACGTCAAGTGCGAGCGAGCGTCCATCGCGTGAGATCGTTTTAGGCGATAGAGCCGCCTCCGGCCTGAACGTACTTCAGCTTTTCGGTTCGGATACGATCCATCAGACTTTATCGAAACGGATCGAGAGTAAATTACACGGAGTGCATCCGACGGGCGGTGCGGGCGGCGCGGGCGGTGCGTCGGTGTCGCGCGACGTCGCCGCCACCGGAGCGCGGCCGTCGGCCGGCCTCAGCCTGGGTTAATTCCGTTAAGAGGGGCCCCTCCTTCGTCTTTACGAATTCTACGTCACAGCCATCTATAGATAAAAACTAAATCTATAGATAAAAAAAAAGAGTACGTGGTTGTTAGCGAATAGATTGCAGGTAAATTTTAAATTAAAACTCTCACACGATATTATACTATACACATAATAAATATTAAAAATTCAGCATCGCCACCATACTCCGCGGCCGCTTCAGGCAAAATGTACACAATTTTGATCTCGCAACGTCCTTAGAGGATCAATTCTTGTGACTTTCAAGATTCACGTGACGATCGAATTCAAATTTTAGGTTTCTTAGAAATTTTCAACACGTTTATTGAAGCGACCAAATACTTCGCAATATAGGCATTTCAAAATTAGCACTGTGCTTAATATTATCGTGATAATATTGAATGAACATTATGGAAATTCAAACACTAATAAAAAAATACACATAATTAATAGCCGATATAACGAGCGATGAGCCAGACCGTGTAGCGGACGCTTGTATCTGGTCGCATCGGTCCGAGTGGCGTTCGATTGACAACTAGGATGATCCCAGATCCGGGCGCCGACACCTGAAGGCATTCAGGACTTCAGTAATTTGGTACTGTATCAGTTATTACGTAGACCCAATTCATGTTAGTGTCCATTTGTCTACTACACCCTTAGAATTACTGAATATCAATTCTTTTTCAAAATGGGCACTGTAGTTTTGCAGCAATTTTGAGCAGTCTAATGTTTCAATTGAAAAGCTATTTTTAGGAATATCGTTACCTATTATATTTATGTAGGTGTTATAAAAAATATATCTTACCTTCATTTATAATACTTTTAAGAAATAAATTTTATCTTTTTGTTTTTAATGTGCCACCGGAATGACCTTGGTTGATGTCCACGTGAAACACCTATCTCTACATATTCACACGTGCAAATCCGAACCGATACTTAGATAAAACTTTTTATAGTTAATGGAGTACACTTAAAAACTGGAAGCAACATGTTTTATCGCGCTATGATGAGGCCGAAGATGTAATAAAAAACTGGCGAAGTGCATGTCGGAAGATGGTCACTGTAGGGTTTCGAAGCCATTGCTACAAAGAATTGTACTAAAGATGAAAAAACTACGTTGTTACATTTTCATTTCCATGTTTCACGCACATAATAAATAGAAGGACTTTAGTCGCCTATAACTACAGACACAAACAGATAAAACGAATTAAACTAGTGTAAATTATAAAGCACCAGCAAAAGAGCGCAACTTCATGGTAGATTTTAAACATATGGTTTAAAAATTAAGGGGGATTCACAATTTCTGTTAATTTCGAAGCGATTATTTCTGATATTTACTTAATCAAAAATTACAGATATTTTTAAAAAATGTCCAAACATGTACCATACATAAATGTTTGGTGAAAAACTTTTTTTTCAATATCTGTTACATATATAGAGTACCCCATAATAACATTTATTATTGTTATTTACTTACTAAACTAAATAGTGTCTTGTACAAGACACCTATACTCTAAATTTCATCACCATACATCTTGTTTAGTGATTGATGTTTTTGAGTAAAATGCTTGTGAGACGAAAATATACCGGTCCGGTTTTTGCCATTTTGCCTCGAAAAGCGACTAAAGTTTAGTCGGACCTGCGTTTCCGCCCATGTGTACTTAAATCATCGCGTCCTGTTTTTTTTTTTGATCTACATTTTTCTTTTTGGTAAGTAAATAGAAATCATCGCATTTCATACTACATTTTATTAAAATCTGGCCAAAATTTCGTTGTTGCAACTAAAATGAAATAGTTTTACAAAATAAAAAAATATACTAAAAACATCGTAGGCTAGTTTGTACTTAACTCTTTCTTTTAAGTGAACGATTATAGTAAAACCTAGAGCAAATTGACCTTATTAGTCCTCAGTAAAATTAAGTTACAAACCTTTTGTCTCAGTGAATACTTTCTTTTTTACGTAAAAATTTAAAGACAAGAATTTTGATGATAATGCTAGATTTCCGTATATTTTCTATCTATACATACTAGGAGCCGCTCGAGCATTAGGTAAGCACCAATGGGGGCATGAAGAGGGGGGCCGAATGGCGATTACGAAAGAAGAAAGAAGAGAAATATTTATTTATTTACTTTTTAGTATTTTTCACAAAATTTAGAAGATTTTGATTTAAAAATATATGACAATTTTATTTGTCTATGCTCGAAAGCGTAGAGGACGTTTACAATTTTCTTAAATTAACTGATTATTGTTAACTCACACTCACGAGGTGACAATACTTAGGTTAAGTACACGGAACACTCCTTCTGTAGTCGAGTAAGAACAAACCGGAGAGGAAACAACGCGCGCTCTTCACTCGCCTGAATCAGTCCGGTCTAAAGTCATCGGATTCGATCTGTTTTACGTATGTTATTTTTTTTCCTACTGACAGGCCAATGAATTGTAACGCCGCAACGCGGCTGTGCTTTGCAGTCGGTTAACAAAAAAAAACACGAGGCCTACTCAAATTCAATCATTCACACTAGTAATAAGATATACCTGTTTGGTATAAAAAGTATACTACATACTACAAAGAGGAATTTTTATTTTTCAAAGTTTATATTACTTTCAGCTTTTCGGATGATATACGGATATAATCACGATTTTACCAAATTTGCTTTAAGAATTAATTTATTTTAAATAAACGAATTTATGAGAAATGAAACTCTAATGAATATGAGCTCTTTCACTTTTGTCATTTATAATAAAAAATATTTTTAAAAAGAAAACTTCTATGGGCACCTTAGGCGATTTTCGCACGGGTAAAATCTTATGAGTTCGTCACCGGCATGCTAATACAGTATTTGTACTTTTTTATGCGCGTTGAGTGGTTTTAATTTCGCGTCACCTACACGCTAATGTCAACAGTATATGTGAATTAAGAGTATACGCGAAAACTTTTTTCTATATGTAAATATTACATTTATTTCATTACAACATTATTGTTGTTGTTTTAATTCACTTTTGTAATTCAAACCTTAATATGCATTTTAACTTTTATTTCTAGCGGCGCTGCAGAGTCCAACACGTCTTTAAATTAAAAAAATGAACCATGTAAATATGTATATAGCAATCGTCGATCGGGGTGCGGTAGATGTAAACTTCAGGTTAATTCAGAACTTTAATTTGAAAATCCCAATAATAAACACTGTTATTTAATAATTATAAATGTTCACTTCTGTTTCCACTTTTACGACGCCTACATTATGCGTTGAATAGAACATAATAAATGAACATCGTTTATATGCCAATTATACGATATTTAATTACATTCTAAACAATTAGCTTGAAAAGGATTAAATATGCATTTAATTTCTACATGTATAATAAATGCTTATTTCATTGTCGTAACCTAAATAGCTGCGATGGTAACTTTATTCTTGAATCACAATACAGAAATGTAAACAGATTTCGTAAAAAAAACAATACCAATGTTTACGTAAACATGGAGGGTGCACGAACTTTTTGAGACCAGTTTTTTTGCAAATGAAAAGCAATTATTATTTTTTCATACCTAAGATACATCAATCACATGATTTAGAAACTAAAAATAATAAACAAAACATCTATATACAAAAAAAGGTCAGTTAAGTTTGTTAAAATAGTCCATCCTTCCTAAAACGAATAATAAAACAATAAAGTTTTTAGACCATTATTTTCACATTACCATTGACAATGGTGCCACACTAAAAAGACCTTTTCGAAAATTAATATTGATAAACAAATGTTTCAGGATGACATGTTCTATAAAATGGTTGTAATAAAAAAAAAATATCAATTTTATAAGTCCACATTGGAAACAAGTTTGTAATGTTTTATAAATGCAAATTTGCGTAAAGCAGAACTCCTGTAAATAATTGATATAAATGTTTCTAAGTCTTTTAAGTTATTTGATAATAAATAAATAATAAAGAATAAAAAAAAAAAATCCTTATTCTTAACCAGTAATTTTCAATTATCAAAACGTCGTTCGATCGAGCTCCAGTAGCCTCTACAAGCTGGGTTAGCTAGGGCGCCAGGCGATGCTGCACCGCCTGGATCCAGAGCCGCAAGGACCAAGGACGGCTGCGCTCACCCGGTTCATACGACATCTATGTACAACTATGCCAGTTTGTGACATTGCTTTTCACTAAAACTGGCATCCAGACTCGCGCACTACACTAGAGCACTACGCATCCGTGTCTACGGCCGGAAGTGCTATTTTAATACATTCGTACGTATTTTATTACCGGCATTCAAATTAAAGTGATAAAATAATATACTATAGTTCGTATTAATTTTTTATAGGAAAAAAGAAATAATTACCTGCTTTATTCGTAACCACCGTACAAGAAGAAACGTCTTCAGTCTGCTGTCTACCTGGTCGGAGAACTGATCTAAGTTTGACCGTAAACGCTACTTTTGAACGACAGCCGCATTGTAAAAGTAACAATGAGCACAATGAGGAGGGCGCGGCGGGGTCCCTCTTAAAATTTTACTCTGAAGGCCGCAGCACTCGTTAATATCTCGGAGAGATAGCTTTCAATGTGGCCTAAAGTTTCCATAATTGAACTTACATACTTTTAATTTTAACGATTTAAATCATGTAAAGGAAATCGACGACCAAGAGTACGCTTTCAGAGCGCGTGTGCAGTGAAAGTCCAAAATCCAACTTTCGTGTCCGAATTTCTAAATGTCACGTCCACAGGAGAATGCCCAACTTGGTCTGGGTCACGGGCGCATTCAATTTTTGCGGTGTGCTTTCGAAATTGACAAATCATTTGAAATTCTTTAACTATCCCATATGATTTATATTTCGTTCTCGAATAGTTAATTTTATAGTATGAATTCTAACACCTTTTCCATAGTCTTCTTTTAAACCGACTTTTAACAAAAAGTCACTTTTAAAATGAAATTTGCATTCCACATCCTCCTTTAACGGATTTTAGCTCTAACAACCGTTAAAGGCGTGGAACGTAAAATCAATTTTAAAACTTACGTTTTGTTTAATGCCAGTTTGAAAGCAGATGGCGGAAGAGACCCTTAAAATAAAATAGAATATTAATTAATTACACCACAAAACGTTGATACATTTGCTAAAATAATCACGACTAATCACTGCCGTTAACGGACTTTAATTCTAGTCGGAACTAAGTGGCTAAAAGAGATTGCCCATTAGGCTTCCGTAATGGGCAATCTTTTTTAGCCACTTAGTTCTTTATGCACCCGTGAAAAATCTCACCTACTACTAATCTAGGGTCCCCCGAGTCACAGAAACAACTTACATTCTAACTTGCCGATTCTGTTGGATAAATCTGTGATTATGTGATAATTATAATTATGTGAGTTCAAATGGTGCTGGGCTCTGAACACTGTACCATTGCGGGACGGGGTCCTCTCTAAATATCTTAAATTTACGCAGATATGTCAATAACTTTGCTGATGTTACTAATATAAAATTTATTCAATATTCTTAGTACGATTTGGCAATTCAATACATAGCTCTGTAATAAAATAAATGTAGCCATTATCAAGAAGGAAAAGGTAAATAGTACCCCGCGTCCAAAGTTGTCTATATTAAATAGTTCGCTCCAGTCTCAACTTTATTGTTAAACTTACTTTCCACGCTACTTCGTTTAACATAGAATAATATTTCTATGGAATACAAATTAAAGCTATATTTCAAATACGTTTTTCAAACACCGGGACATCGGTATATTTGTCTCATCGAAATTCGAGCGGGAAGATCCATTTCCCTGATTCGTTTTTGCCGCGTAGGTGCCCGGTGTCGTGAACGATGCAGATTATCATCATGTTCAAGGCTGTTTAACGTTTTCATCTTACGTAACCCTGTTCACTACGAGCCCGCTGCTCACCAAACGCACCGCGTGAAGTATTGTTTCGCAGTAGGCAGTCGGCTACTTCACAATCCGTAATGGGCGAGAACTTTGCTCACATAGGGAGGTTACGACATGCCGGTTTATTTACTTGGAAAATAAAAAGAAACAGATTCATATTTACGTATAACATTTGCAGATTGACCGGAAGCAAAACCAATTTTGAATCCTTGAAATGAATCATGTATAGAACGAGGTATTGTCAATTTCCTTAAAGACAGAATTTTTAAAAGCTACAACAATAAAGAATTTAGGTGATAATGATACACCGTTTGCCATGATGTTTATTGACACACTATAGTATCTATTACCAATTTCAACTCGACGCGGGCAGAATTTACACAAGCCAGATATATTTACGCTCCCTTTGATATGTGTGACAGGGTCAAGGTCGAACGAATGAGGTTGCCCGACTATTACGAAGCACACGGTGTCACACGACGGGTTCTTTGGCCAGTCTACAGGCGCTGGTTATGGACAGGCTTCCGATAATAGCAGCGCGGCGCACGCCAGCTCTTGGATTATCCGCACCGCACTCCGCCGCGTGTACCTATTTAGTAACGACGTTAACTAGTATATGCCACTTTTCTCTCCGGATTTTCAGCAATACTTATCCTATCCTTGTTAAAAGAACGTCGTAATTTACACTGACAACAACTCTTGAACAGAAAAAAATTTTGGAAATTAATATCGAATTTTAAGGAATTACCGCTATCGTAACTGTTCTTGACTCTTCAGTGTCGATATATTTTTCGAGCAAGAAAATGATTTATTGTTGAGATGCACAAAAGCTCGAACTATTTTCTATAGAGACATATTTTACATACATACATTTTTTTTAAATTTTATACTGGTCGACAATCGTTACAATATCGTTCGTCTCCGGCGATCGACCCTTTTCGCCTTAGGTCGAGGTAGGTGATCAGCTCTTCTTGCGACAACTCTTTACAAGTATTCAGTGCGTTAGGTGGATGAGTCTAACCCGTCTAGACTGCAACCGACGGCACGAAGACCCCGAGACAGAGAGAATGTCGGGTCTCGTAACGGTCCCGTCGGCGGGTCCGGCGGCCGCGAGCGCCACCTAATCTAATTACAACATTGTAACGCACGTTGCGTGCGCGCAGTAACTTAAATTATCGTCCTACCTACATATCTACGAATAGACGGCTGAATGCGTTTATCCGCCTCATCGGCCAATTGTGACGCTCCAAGATCAGTAAATTTATCAATAATGATCTTATTTCATTTGTTACTGCAAGGTCAAAGTAATCGTTTTGATTGATCATAAGTTAGGATTCCCCGTCGACAATGTAAGGCTACGTCAAGAATTATGTTACCTATTGCAATTAAAACAGAAAATCATTATTCGATTGCGTGAGTTGAATTGGCAATCGACTTTTTTTTTTCAAGTTTTACAACAATATATCTACTGAACTAACTCTGCTTAAATTATCTATTTATTTGATGAAAATTCTTAACTATTCATGATTTCTTGCCTGTTATTCTTTCCTTATTTTTGTACCTTTAGTTGCATAGTTTTGACGAGATCATTTAACAAGAAGTAAAAGGTTCGTAATTCGCTGTTTATTTTTTCATTTCAATCTCCATAGACAGTAGGCAAGTAACCTACATATATGCCGTATGCATTTAAATAACAAACGCAATCAAACTATTTTTATAACCGTTTTTTTTTTAATTAAATTTGAACCTTACGAATTAAATGTATGTACCAGGGTCATAAAATATACCTGCATCACAATCTTATGCTCTACGAGTATATGATAAATATTCTAACTAATGCACTTGTTAGTAACAATACCAATTAATCAGCTCATATTAAATGTAAATAATTAAATTATTTTAATATTTTTCTTATAATCTAGAAATTTAAAGAGTTTATTAAGTACTTTTAGTTCCTATAAAAGTAAGGTTTGTGGGTTGGTAATTGACGTATTGTAAATTGTCACAGTATCGATAACAAAAGCGTTGCTAGTGAAATTTTGAATGGATTAACATTTGAACGGCTAAATTACTTTAAACAAATAGTTAGCACTAATTTAGTACTTAATAGTTGAAGCATTTTATTGTTTTAGCTTTTACAAGATTGTCATATATTCACTTACATACATTTCAAATGTACGTCAACATTTTTTTTCTTAAAGAGTTTGTCATTTTTTTTATGTGTAAAAATAAAAGAGACACGACAGAAGAGGTTCCGAGTATATATGGAAGTGCTCACCATACGACTCCGAAGGCGCCGTAGCCGATGGGGCGGTCGGGCTGCACGTCCTGTGGAATGGCCGGCGCCTGGTAGTAGGGCGCCGCCGCCGCCAGGATGGCGCCCTGTGCGCCTGCCGCCGCTCCGCCCTGCATCAGCGACATGGACACGCTCATCGAGACGCGAGAGGGCCGCGCCGCGCCGCCCACCGCCGCCATCCACGCGCGCGCCCCCGGCCGTCACCGCGCCGCACCGCCCCAGGCCGCGCCTCTCATCACACGCGCACCGTCACCCCTCGGGTCTCACCAGCGGCGTACACCACTACGACCGCCGCACGAAACCACCGTTTTATTATTCATGCTCGAACGGCGGCCCGCGCCCGCACACCACACCGGTCCCGGTCGCCGCTGCACCGACGCACTCCCCGCAGCGGCACTCGCGCACGACCCTCTGCACCCGAGAGTCCGGCCTCGAGATCACCCGCGCCTACTTGGACAAAGGATGGCAAGCGAAGCGTCACGCGCCACACGCACACCCACACCGGCCGCGAATCGAACGAAACTGAGGGCGAGGCGACGCGCAGTCCGCGAGTGAGACGGCACGATACGATGGCGGCCACCTACCGAACAGCTGCTCTTCGCGTCGCGTGGTTCATCGAGACCTCTGCGACGAATCATTGTTCTTAAGAACAAAAAAAACTTTGACAAAACTTTAAATTTAGTTATATTATTTTTATATAAAAATATACATTAGATTAACTTTAACAAAAACATGTCTTTAATAGTTAGTATCAACTTAGTATATTTAATAAAATATACTTATGTATACTATTTGTTCTCGCGGCTCCGCCCGCATTAATATTCAACGATTCATCTTTTATATCTAGTGTTGGCACTTTTAATCACAATCCCGATCCCGGTCATATTGTCGATTTCACTCCGCCACTTTTATTGTATGTTTTGATTCCAGTATTATGTTAATTTCATCCCAATGCTATTTTCAGTTTTGTCCCGATTCTGGTTTTGATTCCAATTCAGATCTCATTACCAATTCTGATCACAATTTCGTAAAATGTGTTCAGTATTTCAATTCTTTCCTCTAAAACGACCACTTTCGATTTTTACCTCAAAAGTATTAAAGTTAATTTTAATTTATAAGAGACAACGTATTATCATTTTATTATTTACATATAAATTCTGCCAGTCACAAAATGTTTTTTTTTTTTCAGTTACAGTTCTGAAATTAAATCATTTTTCTTTTGTTAAACCTCTTATTTTTGTATTACTTCTTTCCAAATTATCGATAATGATTTTCAACAAAATTGTTATTGATAAGTTTCTAAATCTGTTAATAAACCACTTTATCTCTTAAACGAACATAAAAACTAAACCAAATAACTTTCTGTATATTCGTCAATAAATAATTTGGTGGATTCCTAAACTTGAAGTGAATAAAATATTGGAACACAATCTGTCGTTAATTGGAAACTACAGATATTAAAAAAAAAATTAAGTAACTATTTCAAAATAATGATGTTGAACGAGCTAATAGCAATGCTATCTTAATTTTTAAACTATATAAATACAAGAAAGGAAAAGCTATAGATTTTTTAGTAACAGTTTTTAAGGACTAATATGTTGCGGAATTTCGATTTAAGTAATAGACCCTTTTTAATTCACATTGTATATTTGAATAGCTGTTTAAAAATACGCTATAAAATGTATATTGATTTAACATGGTACAACATCAATTATTGGTATACTTATATATTGTAATAGATGATTAAATTGGATGAAAAAAATTGATTGCAAATCCATAAATACAAACAGATGCGGTCAGTTGGACACCTTGAGATAGTACGAATTTTGTTTTGCCTACGTATTATTTTTAGTATTATACTAGCCGTTTGTTATACATAATTTCAAAGTTAACAACAACTATTTCCTATCCCATTACACCTTTGATATCAATCCCGATCTTTTTCTCTATTTCTATGGTGATCCCATTTCTAATCTTGATCCTCTCTCGAAAATAGTTGCTTTTTTCTAATGATTCAATTTTTAAAATAAAGACATCCATTGATACGTTAGGCGATTTTCGGATGGGTAAAATATTAGGAGTTCGCGTCACGGCTGTCTTTTTAATATATAGTGAAACTCATTTATTCGTATTGGACGGTTTTGGTATCTGTGATCCAAACTCATAAACCCTTATGAGCTTACGTCACCTACATGATAATTCAAAAAATAGGTGTGAATTAATAGTGCATCTTAAATCTTTTCTGGATATGTAAAAATTATTTTTTTTAAATCGAATTCAATATAAATGTTATCGTTGTTTTGTTGTAATAAAAAGGATATAATTTTGTATTTCAAACGTACTGCATTTTGATTTGAGTACAATTTTGAGATTACGAATTAACTTTTACTTAAAATTTTTGAATTTGCGGAGCCCATTATATATGTTTCGATTATTAAACAAATCATGTATATTGTTGTTAGAAGTATCGATAAACGAGAAAACCAGGCTAGTGTTAATGATTCTACTTTAAAATGACTTTTTAATTTTTGTTGTGACAATTAATTTATTACCTACGTTCTCAAAAAAAAATGCTATTGTATATAGTTTTAAGTTTTTATTTTAGTCGGCAAATCTCAATGACCGTTTATTTTTTTATATAAAAGTTTTCCTTCTCGTATCGAGAAATGTACGTACATACAAAATTTGTATATAATTAATTCAGCCGTTTTGAAGATTTAACCAGATAAAAAGCAGATGGACACTCAATTTTATTTGTATATGTAGTATTACATGTATAAAATTATAAAAGCGGTGTTGCTAGAACTACAACTCTGTGATTACAAGCGTCCCGTGGATTCAGTAGGTACCGATTCGATATTGAATCTTTCCATTTCAACCTGAAATAAACTCGGGGACTGCCGCGGTAAAGCTATTGCATAACATTTTTCATCAACTTATGCCATTATAATTATTTATTTAGTTATGCAGAATTTTTTTTCTTTGACATTAATTCAAGTTTTTTATCTCTTTCTTCATTAATAAATGCATTTTATTTATTCATATTTAATACACTTTATACACAAATTTTACGCGTATAGCCATTCACCAGCAACTCTTATTCACTGTTGTACATAGGTACGCCTATGTATACACATATACTTACATGTGTACTTACGGGGCACATGCGGTAAGTGTGGCATTATAAAGATATGATAGATGCCTATACACCTATATACTTTCTCACAAACAGTTACTTGCGTATTCGTCCGATTTCGGAGCAGCTCGTCTCGATCCGTGCGAGCTTCGTACAGTCGTACCATATACATACACGTTAAGCGAACGCTCGGCCGAGCTACATGGTAGGCGGAGTGGGGGGTGTTAGGTTTTATTTCCGTTATGGAATTTCTTGATTCGGTCTCTGCGCTCAGAGCCCGCGATAAAAGCTATCCAATAGCTTAAAAATTGTGAAAGGGATAGTTAGAATTAAGGTGATTAAGAAACTAATAAAACAACAATAGTATTAGTTTACGGAACTCGTAAAGAAGTTGGTGAACAGATTAAAAGGCTTGAAAAAAATTCTTTGATTATCTATTTTTATTACTTCAGTACGGAAATAAATAAATAATTATATTATGTCACGCCTTCACCCAAATCGATGTAAATTATAATTTATATAGAACATTAGGTACCTCATTTTTTTTCTTACTTTAGTCCTTTTCACTTTTTTCTCAAACTTACTAAATGTTAATAGAAAATATTTACGTAATAAAAATGTTCACGTTCATGTACAAATACAATTTATGATAAGATGGATTTGAAAAATAATTCCAATTTCAAACCATCCAGATCTTTGATCATTTTAATATAAGTTTTTTATCATACTTAATAAAATAATAATAAAAGACATTTCATTAAAATTAAACCAAAATTTCATCATGACATACTTCTAAATATAACGTATTTTTGTAAATATGGATAGCATTATTTAACGAAATATAAACTATTTTCTAACGTAACTTTACAACAACATATTTAGACGACCAATATAAAAAAATATATATAATTAATATTTTTTACTTTTAAAATAAATTCTGCGCAGAGTTCTCAAAACTAATCTTAATCAGAGCCATCTATGGATTGTTCGTATAAACTACATTGTTAACATGGTTACTATGGTAATTACAATGCAGTTGTTTTGTGGTTTGTCATCCACAAAAAATTCAAACATTCCGCTAAAAACAAAATCAGATTGACATGTACTACAGATATACGTATTTAAATATAAAAGTTTTTATGTTACAGACTATAAGTACACTTTTTAGTTTTTATAAATGCATGTAAATTTTATTTTACTAAATTAGGTGGAAGTAATGAGATCAGGCCATTATGAATAATGACATAAAAGAATGGACCAATGAAAAACAATCGAAGTGCGAATCGGATTTCATGCAATAAAAAAAAATCGATATTTTAGCAAAAGTCGTGTTTACCGTTTTCAAACTTTGCTTTGGTTTGCTTTGTAAACGATGCTTTCGAAGTACTTTGACGTGCGCACGTGGTAGCATTATTGAATTACACGTTTTAATTCAGAATATTATCGGTTGAACAAAAATATTTGTTTCGCCATTGAAACATGTAAAATTCGAACTTCATACAATTCAAGATAATCTTATTATTTGGCGCTATAAGTTCCCCAGTGCCACTTTTGCCATTTGTAGCAAATTATATTGCATCGAAGTAATTTTAGTATATACTAACCTTCATTTATGATTTCTTTGGCATAGACTACAGAACAAGACTAATATTTCCGAGTTTACAGAACGGAATTTGATGAAACATGGTCAGATTTTATGTTGAATCTCAAGCTATCAAACTGTCTCCTAACACAATTCCGTCACATTTTTACAAAATTGTACCTTGTTATGTTGGTACATTATTTTTTCAACAGTAAAACACGATTTTTTTAAGTTACCAATCGTTCTTCGAATTCGAATAGTGATATTATAAGAAATGTAAATTCAACTTTACTTATCTAAGCAAACATAACTCCACTGTTGCTACCTTTATTTGCAGGGTTAAAGTGAAATGTTTTATATATGTTAAGTATCTCTCAACATGTAAATAAATATACGGCAAGAGTTTCTACGAATTTTTTTATTTGGCTTCAAAAGAATGCGGAAATTCTGTCTAAAACAAAATCAGCGCTTGTCATTCAGAAATGGCTTAATCGATTTGAATGGTTTAAACTTCAAGGTAGATGCCCAGGTGTTCTCATTTTTCTAGGACGTGAAATATGTAGTTACCCAGAATGTCACCAAAAACCATCTCTATAAGATTGCCATCGATGTATCGTTATCACAGATTTTTATTGCTTCTGAAATACGTGGCGGCTGATTTGGCTTATTTATATGGCGTTGTATTTACAGAAATTTTGACATAATCACGTACTTTTTGTATTGAAATCGGTTAATTGTTTCTTATTTATTTAGTAATACAGCCAATGTTGTTTTGGAAAGCATTAGATTGTAACGTAATAATTTTTGATGAAGAAAATAAACAAAGAACTCGAGACGTCTGACCGTAGTAAATAGCCTCGGAACTAGTCCTTGGGGGTCTTGACTTCCCAAAAGTAAGTATTGTTTATTTTATATATATATATATATATATATATATATATATATATATATATATGTATAAGTATATTTGTTTGTTATACGTTTTTTAGGGTTCTGAGCCAAAATGGCATAAACGGGACCGTTATAGTTTCGTCATGTTCGACCGTACGTCCGTAAGTTACAGGCATTTTACTAAAAAAACTACAAAATGGATATTGATAAACTTTGGAGTATAGGTGTGTTATATAAGCTGCTAGTTATTTTGGTACTTTAATAACAAAAAAAAAATATTTCTAGAGAGGGTACTCCATGTATGTAACAGAAACTGAAAAAAAGTTTAGTGTGGCACATATTTTGACAGTTCTTTTAAAACTACTTTGATGTTCTTAATTTTTTTTAAAATAATTGAACATTTTTGGAAAAAAATCGCTCTGAATGTAGCAAAAATTGTGTCCTTCCCTTTATTTTTTAAGCCATACTTCCGAAAAATGAAAAAAATATAAAAATGTGGAGATAACGCTTAATAAATATTTGCACGGAAAATTATTTTAAACATAATCGGATATACCGTTTTTGAGTTATTGCCGAAAAACTGCGCTTCTCAACAAAAAGACTCAAGTGCCATGAAAATACGCTCTTTTGTTGGTGCATTTTAGCTTATACTAGTTTGGTTGAGTAATAGTCGACGTACCTACTTGTTTGTTTAGTTATATGCGATTAAAGTGCTTATACATACTTTCTGCGAGAAACATGAAAAAAAGTGTAAAAATGTATTTTTTTTATCTGTACACTTCTTTGTAGTAATGGCTACGGAACCCTACATTGAGCATGGTGCGACATGCTCTTAGCTAGTTTTAGTTATATATACAATATTGAATTTTCGAAAAACTTCAGTATATGGCCCCTCCAAAGTTAATCTCTAGATCGACAGATCTCTGTAAAAACAGAAATCTTTGATTCGTAAAGGGAGGAAAATATTTTCAAGATAAAAATATTTTTTTATTCTTTTTATCCGCAAAGAAAAAAAAGTCTTTTTTGTGTTTTATGGAATTTTAGAGAGGCAAAGAACGAATATGCGTGTCACCAGTGATTTGGTGGTAACCGTTGTCCATGGATACTCTTATCCACAGAGGAGTCATTCATGCATTGCCGGTCTTTTGGATAGAAATAGGATATCTGTCACAAGGGTAATAAGCCGATGGCGGGGGGAGTAGTGTGATTAAGGAGGTGTGAGGTAATGGAGGGAGAGGGGGGCTACCGAAATTCTCATTCATTGAACGCAACACAACAGCAGAAGCTGCTACTTCACCTTTGTTATTGCGTGAGAATGTGATATCTCACACTCCAGGACGAACCGGGCCATTTTCGTGCTGCAGGCAACTTGGTCACGACATGGCTAGGCTCTACACACGCATGGTTAAAGAAAAGGTCGAACGATTTTATGAACTTTGGAAGCCGAGACGTGAGGTCACATCGAAGAGTTTAATTGAAAGAAGAGATTGAAAAATATTTTTGTTGCCTTCTCCAAAATGCAAAGAAGACGTCGTCAAAAGAGGGAGTGGATACTCGAGAGAAAAAAAAAAACGAAAAAAATGTTCTTCTCGTTTTGAGGTGTGCTCATCTGAGACAATTTTTTTCCATGATCGACGTAAGGCCCGGGCGTGGTCGCTAATAGCGTCCTTATGTGCATCAAAAGAGCACGCGAATCAATCAATCGATCAAACAAGCAAATAAACACACTAGAAGGAGAACATGTTATTATTATAACAAATATTGTCGTCGTCAACGTCGTGTCGATTAGTGCGAACTGAACTCCTGGGAAAGTCAGGCTACGGGGGACTAACTCCTGGACGTACCGGAGGATTGATGTCCTCTGCTACTTTGCCTCCCGGCCCTCGATCGTCCAGGAACTCAAACGCAGATGAGTTATCTTTTCTCCTCGTTCTTCGATCTCTGTTTTAGTGTCGTATAAAATTGTCATGAATAAATCCTCACATAATTTAATCTGTCAAAACGATAGACAATTTTTTTATCGTTCATATTTTATCTATATTACTAGCACACAATTTCAAGTATATATAATTGTTGAACTTTATCGACAACGATAAAATGTCATTAATGTTGTTCAATTAAAAATATCCATGGTTGTATGAATTAGTAATCTAAACAAATTTTCGAAATTTTTTGCAACAACGCCATTGGAATAAATGCGCTTTTCCGTTTAATTCACATTGTTACGTCTGTGTTAGATTTTCAAAATAAAACTTCGTACTTAGTTTAAAAAAGGTTTCAAATATAATGTATCGGCGAAGTAATTTGAATTCATTTATATCAGTAACTTTTTCTTAGGCTATGGTTTGGGAAACACATGCTAATTTCTATAGTTTCGTTATTAAAACATCTATCACACGTTCTGTGCATTTGCTGAGAGTTCTTTCATCTACTGCAATGTAATAATTTTGAGCTACATATATATTACGTTCGTAACCCGCCACAAAGAAAAATCTGTAAACAGTAAATATCTACAAAACAAATTTTTGAGAATATAAAAAATATTAGGTTGGTGACCGAGTAAGGAACTATTACCTCGAGGATTATTAATACAGGCTATCCTAAGGATCTTTCACGTTTTAATATTAATTGAAGCTTTTGAATATGGTGCAACCGCATTTCTTAGGAAATTGAAAATAGTCTTAGAAATGGATCCCTACAATCGATGGAAATCGAAGGGACTGTCGGCGTCCCGTGCTAAATTAATTGCACCATTCTTTTTATGGTGCATTTCCGACATGTAGTTTACCATAAAAAGAAATATCTAAAAACCATATCATAATATGTTCATGTCAATTTAACAGTCAAGATATTCTTTATCGTGAGTTTTCTAATTCTATATCATGAAATCAAAATGGCTTATCGAAATTTGAATAAAATGAGGTCTATATTTTGCTCCAAGATAAGCTCTATCTACTTGTAAAACCTCATTAAAATCTGTTTAATAATTTCAGAGATATGCACAAATAGGCAGACAGACAGACAAAACTACAAATCGTTGGTTTGCCTTATGTTACCTTTGTTTTGTAGTTCCTTCTCCATGTCTTATAGATACCGTCAATATACAAACACCGGGTTTTACTGATTCATTATATGTATACAGGCGAGATTTTATTATGCACTTTTTAGCAAATATTCATAATCTTCTTTTTTAAAACAACTTTGCTTAAGTAACTATAACAAAAATATGTCATTGAAAATATAATTATAAATAATATAGACACAACCCTATTTATAAGGGCCCTTTATTTGTCTCGGCTCAGACAGACTGCATGCGCGAGCGCGATTGGGTAGCCGGTCACGCGGCGCACTGCGGCGCAGTATCTATGCGTCAACTGTTCTAAGGCTGTCGGTACAATATTTCTACGTAGATATTTTAACCTATTTTTATCAGAAACAGGTACTTCAGTGACTGGTTTCTTTGTCAAAATTATTTTCTAAGAGAAGGAAATAACTAATATTTTCGTTTATAAATATATAAATTTTTGTTTAAATAATTTGTTTAAGAAACTGTATTGTATCACAATAAATACGAATGTATCACAGTTGTGTTACAGAGTTCTTTACAGAACGCATTGTCGTAGAGCACACCGAATATTCGTAGTTATTACATGTCGTAATAATACTGATGAACGTTCACTATTGATTGAATCATATTTAGAATTTCCATTTTGCTTCTATCTTTATAATGGCTAGGAGCGTTGGCGGGTTTGAAAATATATATAAGAAACTTAAAATCTTTAATGATATACTTGAGTATTAATCAATAATACTTGTCACATTCTGTTTATTATTTTATATCCCTTATTTACTATTTCCTTTTTTTACATCTGTAGGCCACCATTTATCAAAATTTATTTATAAGTATTTTTGTTTAACGGTGTTGTTACCATAATATTAAGTACTGTTTGTTTTCATTGTTTCAAGGACGTAAAGTTGGTAAGGTATCATTTTTTAACCACCCAAAGCCACACAATTCTTGGCACGATGCAGAAATTTGAGGCGAAAAAAATAGTTGCTGACGGGAGGCAAAAAAAATTCGATCTGAAAGAACTCCATAATGTTATGCATAAAGAGTCGTGAAATCACGTAGTTTTCACATTCTCAACAAGATACAACTTATTCTGAGAAAATCTTGGGTTCAAACCCGGAAATGGCTCAATATTCCGTCCACTTTTTAATCTTACGTCAAATCAATCCTCTAGTTGTAAAAAAGATATTATCTGGCCAAGTTAACATTGACATATTAAATATCAGTTATAGCTATTTGACTTGATGGGACTCCTATAATTCTTTTACAACTGACAAATAAAGAAATTTTTACATGTGTCCTAGCGAAGGACAATATAAGGTCACTTGAAATATGCCCACATTATATAGAAAAACGCGTGTTGAACAGAAAAGAAAACAAACGTAGTGAGCTTGAGGACCATGAGAAGGAAACGCAACATGTTAGATGTTGCTTACACATTAAGGCCAAGTTCAATGCCAAACGCAACGCGTCACGCCCCACACTGTTTTGTGAGAAGGAGAATCGACTTAAAGCGGCAGAGTAAGGAAGATGGATTGTCATTTAGTTACGCAGAACTTTTTGTCGTAAGCGACATTTTAGTTTTTTATTTATAATGAGAAAACTATTTATTATAAACAAAAATGCTTAAGGCCAACCCTGTATAATTATATTTTACTAATAATGTTTACATTTTGTTTTTTTATCGTTTGTCCTTTTAGAAATTTATTGGTATTAGTGTTTTAAGTGAACGTACTTTAGTATTTTTTATCATAAAGAACGTGCTGTGTATTTAAGCTTTCCCTACGGTAGAACTCAGAACATATTTTGTATACTTAGAATTTTTTTTTTTGAGTTTGCTAGGTATAATAGTTTTCTAGAAATATTCGTTTAAAGGTACCCATAATCAAAGCATACTTGGCCTTAAAAAAAAACTAAATCGTAGTGGACAGGACACATACTTAGATGCAAGGACGATACACAGGCCAAAGACGTAAGTAAATGACTGGTATCTTAGGTAAGAAGAGTGATAAAGAGGAAGACCGCCAGAAAATGGAAAGACAAAGACACAGTTTGTGCTACATGGAGGACGATAACTCACAATCGGGAACAGTTGAAATATCTAGGGGAGACCTAAGCTGGAAAGCAAGACAATATGAATTCCGATTTCTGAATAGCTATCAAGTTAATGAAAATGTATATTTAGTTTGTACGATAGGTAATGAAGCTAGTACCGGCAATAATTCTATAGATTCATGCTTCAAAAACACGTGATGCGTATATATGTCCCCTTAATAAGATGACAAAAATTTGACTTAGACTTATTGTTAAGATGCGTCAGATATTTTTCGTTTTATGACATCATACTTTGAGGTCCACTCAAAGTATGATGGAGCGACAAGTATATAGCGCCTCCATGTTTGTACAACTACATTTATTTAGTTAATGCTTCGCTTCGGATCACATTTTTCTTATAAAATTTGTGTAACATTATTATATTAATGTGATTAGCTTTTTTAGCTCCGTTCGTATAGACATAAAATAATGAAATTTTTTTTCGTATAAGTTTGCGTAAAATCCGTTCTTAGGGAGCGTCTACGTCCCGAAAAGACTAACTATGCCAAAGCTCAGGTCAATAGGAGCTATAGTTTCGGAGATATTGTGATGAGTAAGTCAGTCCATCAATCAATCAATAGTATTTCGTTTACATATTTATAATTATTTTATTATAGTAACGGCATGTGAAGTAAATTTAATAAAATAGGGGTAAATAAATCTATCGAAGCGCACGACGTGAATGACAACGGATAGGGAAGAATTTCGGCGGATGAAGATTTTCTTTTAACATTCAGTTTACTAATTCAAAATATGTTTAATTTGTAATATGTAACACAACACTTGAAATATGTCATGTCCCTTAAAGAATTTACGGTATCTTAAAATTACTAATTTTTTTTAATTGCCACTCGTACGTAAGGCGGTTATCCCTCAAGGAGAATGAGGGCGAAACTTGAGTGAGCACTTTTAAAATTAAAATTATATAGAATAACAATAATGTATTAAACTATTATAAGAAAAACAAACCTGTAAGAAGTCAACCTGGTTATGTCAAATTGCCTCTAAATATTGAAAGACTATATGATGCTCTCTTTTGCAAATAGATGCTAATAAAGACCTTAAATTTGTATAAGGGTAAACTATTTGGTACATTTTAAATACTTTTTCTGTTTGGTTGCCGGCAACACGTATACCCATAATTATCATGTCACGTTTTTCAACCAATTCACTGCTGAATGAGAACCTGCTGCAATGTTTTTGTTTCATATTCAATTCCCAACTCGCCTACTACGGATTGGACTACAGAGGGTTTCTAAAGACTCGGGGACTTTACTTAAATTTTAATCCTCCTTTGTTGGTTAATCGGTACACCACAACGCACGAAATTCTGCCGTTCTGAATTGCCTGCGAATGATGTAATGCGCAGGTTCAGCACATCCCGATCCTTCCGTCTTCTTCTCTGCGTTCGTACTTTACCCCATTGCGGTGTTTTCGTGACTAACTCCACAAAGGCAGAGTTTTGTGCGTTGCACTGTAAACGTCTAACGAACTGTCATTTCCATAAACAGTTAAGCGTTTCTTAGAGCACTTTCAAGATAATCAATTATAAATGCGCAATATTCGTGACTTAATATCACTAATGATTTGACAAATAGTTTCAAAATTTTGTTGCAGTTGTTTTTTTAAATTACATAATTACGATTCGATCGATCGAAAGAAGTACATCGATAGTTAATGTGTTGACATTGAACTAAACAAAAATCACGTTAATATAATTGTACTCAATATTATTATTATAAAACAAATACGTAATGAAATCGCCGACACTGATATAACTTAAGTCTTATGTTATCGTTTGTTAACGATGATAATTCACAATACTTGGTTATCTTGGCAGTAATGTTTTTGGCGCTTGAGATGGTTGACAATTTCTTTTTCAATTATTGTTATTATTAAATCCATTTTTACTTGCTTATAAATCAACTAATATGTATATCTTTTTTTATGTATACATTTAATTTTGTTAAATATTAATAATATTTACGTCAATTGATTGGAATTTCTTCGATTGTTTGATTACTTTCAGTACTGTCTTTAAATAGCCCTTAATTAGCGACTCCAGGATTCATCAACATTGATATTTATTTTTAATGAGCTTTAGCTAAATAGACTAACCTGACGATGACGACTTAACAAGGGAGTAGTAAGGTTTCAGAATCGCGCAATCGCGATAAATCGCATAGGAGGGCGGAGGTGAGTGGGGGAATGGTCAAGAAAACAAAGCAATAAAAATGTGCATGAAATAGCATTATTAGTCATGTAAAAAAAAATCAGGGGCCTTGAACCTCAAACTGCCCCCCGGCCCTGGGTACGTTATAGCGATTTAACGTATTTGTGCGTGTGTGATTTCGTAGGTTTAATTTCACTTGGATTCGAAATCCATTTCTCAATTCGCCTATGATTGGGAACGAACCCGGACTTTCGTGTTCGAAGACGACGCTCTTAACCACAGATGAATCATCGCTCGTACATAACATAATGTGCCTACCATTTATCTATTACTCCTATTGTATAAAGAGTTACATATCGAAATTTTTCATTTTAGGGAAATTTATTTCTTTCCAGTCCGGTTTCGTTGATTGAAAAAAAGTTCCTGAATGGCTGCAAAAGCTTGGATTATTTGATCATCTACTCTCCAGATATATATCACCTATAGACAAATATCTATTTATTTTGAGATAATAAAATTTATTATTGGTGAAAGTTAAAAAAAAGACAATTAGAGATTGCTAGGTATGCCATGACAGTGATACGTATTTAAATGCGAATATCAAAGTACCCCACAAGTGATTTTTAATATAGTTTGCTCTGTTTGATTGTCGACATTGAAATACCTAATAGAAACTTTTGATTCGGTTGGTTTTAATGATTTACCGAATCGATGCATCCGTAATTATTACCTAATTGCTTTCCTAAAGGATGTGCATACCTACTAATAGTAAAAAAAGTCGAAGATGCAGTCGTTATGTGTTGTTTAAAACACAATTGTTTTTCATTTGCACACAATTAGCAATAGTCAATAGTTCTAATGTTCAGTTACCATGATCTTGTTGCACCAGTTTCTATATGTTGCAGACACTAGATGACGCTAATTCCTGCATATAACGAATAACTTCAGAAAAGCATTCGATTTAAAGATCACCAAATAAACGGCATCTACATTCAAACGACATCGGGATACGTGGAGCTCCGCATTGTATGATTCGTTAGTGACAATTTTGTGTCATTATTTCTAATCACAAAGTTTATGCGACAAAAGAAATCTGCTACTACCCTCCTCATCACGAATAAATACGCAAAATTCTTTACTAGTTTCACACTTGCTATGAACAACAAGATGATTTAAATATATGTGTGATGTTCTCTCTCAATCTCCTAGCAGGTTGCAAATTTTGTAGATATTATAATTCTAAAATTATAGAATATAATACAAAAATAAACATAATATTTAAGAGAACTCATTAAAAGCATTCGTACTTTTGTGACGTGTGTATCTATATTTATAAATTAATTAAACCTGTTAATAAACGTTGGGCGCGGCCATCAAGTGGTCGGATGCGGTAGTGGACGCCCTCATTTTGGGAGTTACGTTAAGTTTTCATTGCTTTAACATTAGAGTGAAATTGTGGTAGTTAGATGGCAACTTTAGTCTATAGCTGACCACTATGGAGGATTCTAATGGTAGGTTTATTATTTATATTCACTTCTTAATTTCAGAAAATGCCTAAAAGAGAGTAAGGAACTTTCACAAGGTGATATCGTGCGTATAATGGAAAAAATTTTTGGAATTCTCTTAGAAATTTACATTTTATCTCCCAAATATAAATTACTTCCCGTACCAAGGAATACGTGTACATAATAACGACAGTAGTACGGTGGCAAAATTTGTCTTTGTTTCTGGATTTCTTCTACGTGTAATCCGAATTAATTCGCATATCCCATATATACTGTTACTTTTTTAGGACCGCTTCTCATCACCCTCTTAAACTTGTTTCTTCTTTAATAGTGTTAACAGTTTTCGGTTTAGTATGCGTATCCATCTTTTAGCCTTTAACTCGTGGATTCAAGAAGTCACTTTAACATACTTTTAAATTATAAATTTATTAATTTCAATAGCCTATAGTCTAGCCGTTACAGTAACCTTCCTTAACCCGTTATTGAAGTCCACATACAAATGCATTCAGTCGTTTGCACGTGATGCGCATACAAATAAATTGACAAGCAGGCAAAAATTTCAAAAACTATTGAAACGTGTTCTGTTATCGATTATAAGGGCCCCAAGTATTTTTTTCAAATATTCTAAAGATTTCCGACCCGATTATCGTGTCCTTTATAGGATTTAGTGTTTCTATTCGTTTTCCTTACACATGATTGCGTTTTTAAAACAAGTATTTTTTTTTTAATTCCACAAAAAGTAGAAGACTTTCTTTAAAGAATATTTTTAAAATTATAGCATGTATCGTTCAATGTAAACGTTCTATAATAATGAAGAACGTCTATCAATATATAACCAAACTGCCATTAGAGCCAAATTACTAATTTTTGTAATTACAAAAATTATTAATACGTAAGGTGCACTAAAACTTTCTGGAATGAATGAGAAAAAATTACTACGAATGGTCAAAAATGAAATTATTGTCTCAATATATTCTCCGTTGGCATTAATGCACTTTTTCATACGAATAAACCATTTTTAAAACATTTTGCCATTCTTCCCCGGTGAACTCGAAAATAAGTTTTTCATACACTTCGACAGCGTGTTATGATGAAAAAAATATGTAGTTTAGTCTAGTCGTCAAGTTCGAAATCGTGTTAATTCTTGATAAAGGTCCTAAAAATATGTGCGAATGCTTATTGGATTCGGAATGACGTGTAGATAAATGCAATTGAAGGATTTTACTGCATGATAAAAATTGCAAAAGTTAGTTACAAATTAAGATGAAGAAAAAAGGTATTCCGTTTTTTGGCAATTACTCAAAAACTATTAATACTAAAAAAAATTAAAAAAGAGATTCATACAGAGGACAAAATTATACAAAATTTTTTTTTGTATTCTTAAGTAAAAATACAAAAATGTTTTTTTATCCTTTTGTTACATATATATTTTTTAATTTTCGAAAAAAATATAATGGTCATTTGAATTTGTTTATAACAAATTGTCAACTTAATAAGCAATTAAAATATTTATAAAAAAATTTTTTTAGCTATTACTCTACTGAAAAATGGCAATTATGACTTCTAAAAAAGAAATCATTTCTTAATTAATTATTAAAACAATAAAAATATGTATTTAAAAAACGGTTTTAAACAATTAAAATTTTTTTCCAGAAAAAAATTTTCATGACAACAAAATAGTAAGAAAAAAGGTTTTCAATATATTAAACTAGTCCATTTGTTCATTAACAATTTATTAACAAATAGCGAAAAAAATTTTTTTTCTAGTTAGATAATGCTTCTATAAAATGCAAAAATAGCCATAACTCAAAATTAGATTTTAAAAACATACGATATTTTTAAGAATTTACATTTTTTTTTAATTTTAAAAAATTGTAATAAACAAAATACACAAATTTAAGATACTTTTATAACGTGGCCTCGTTAAGTATATACATAAGAAGAGCTCCAAGAAGCCAAAAATGTATAGGCCAATTATTTAAACTTTTGTACGTCTTTTATAAAAATGAAAGTCCACGAAAAATTCTTAGTTAACACTTGTACAACTTTTTGGAAAATTGACAAAAAAATTGTTTTCCAACGGAATTTTATTCTTTGAAGTGTTCCAATGACACCATAATTTCGATCATACGGCGCACAGCATCATGTTTTTGTGGTTCACAGCGGTGATGGACGACCATAACGAAATTCGTCATCGAGATTGACACGACCGCGCTTTATTTCTACAAATAGTCGTCTTTCATGGTGCTTCATCGGCAAAAGCAGTTCGAAGCCGAGCCAGGCTTTGATGAGCTGTCAAATTACACAAAAAAAATCGTAGGAAATTATATTAGGAAAATGTTCACGACTTATATCCATAGTGATGGACACGCAATTTTTAAAATGACGCCACGATGTAAAAACTGTATTATACAGCCAAAGTACATTTTAAAATGTAGTAATGACTTTTTGAATATAGTTTATGCAAGTGGCCAGTTCCCAGAAACTTACAGTACGACCTAGGTATGAATTTAAAATGAATTCATCTTTTACATCGATCTAATTCAAGCATGCTCCTGATCCTAGTGTTGTTTCAATTTCGATATTGACTCCACGGTATGGTTTCGTTGCCAATGCCAATCCATTTCATTCCTTTTCCAATCCCATTTTCCTTTCCGATTTCAGTTACAATGTCGATCTCACTTTGTATCCCGATTATTTTAATACATCGAATACGCTCTATAAATCACGTTTAACATCGTCGTCGAGAAACATAATTGAATAAAAAAAAAAAGAATTGCCTAAAAGAAAGACAAACAAATAAACCAATATCTCACAGGAGCCATGCATGTTCTGGGATAAGAACTAGTCTGCCACTCTTCGGCTTATGAGTTATCTTTGATGAGAAATATTGTAAAGAGTAACTATAAAAAAATCGCTTTTAAAGTATTTATGTATTGTACTTAATAACACAACATTGTCATCAAACTTGTTCTCCGTCTATCACGACAGAGCCTGAGTATAAACCAAGTTTGTAGTAAAGTATACTTGAGTGTAAAACGTAGGGTGTTTAAAAAACAAAGTTGTTTACGTACGTATTTTTGAAGGAAAGCGCTCCACAATTTTAAGCTCACCGACATGTGATTTTTAACTACCCTCGAACTATTCACCCCCCAGCACTTTTCTCACCTTGCTTGATAATTGGGAACACATAACATACAATTGTATTATCATCAGAACTAAACGTCATTGCTAAGTTTTGTAATAATTCATCAATTATTAGAGGTGTGTGAAATTCAGTCCCTAAGGTTCCGTTATATTGAGACACATACATACCACTCAATCTAATAAGGTGTTAAAAAAACGAGAGGTGTGTTGAACGCCTGGTTGGAATGAAGTACCTTACTCTATACATTTTATATTAATTTAAACAACAGACACAATGAAATAAATTAACGTTTGAAGTTAATTAAAAGAGATAATCTGTACAGTACTTTCTAAGATTAATCCACGTTGCATTACATGTGTGGCTGTAAATTACTATAGCAAGTGTTTAATGAGATATTTTTGCTATAGATCTTTGCACATCTCTTGCATCACAGATATCCTTTAACCTTCATGCAAAATTCGTCGTTTTAAAGTGTATAAAATTTGACATTTTTTTTTAATATTTCACCAATAAGGTTTCCGTAAAATTTCCCAGAGCAACCATCACACATATTCGCTATATATATTTGTCAGTCTACTTTCATTTATCCTTTCTAGTTGGTCAAAGCACCGTATTATGCCTCTTTGAACTTTTGTCAATAGACTTTCTTTAAAATCACTGTTCCTATATCTATTTTTTAGACATTCTACACATACTAACGCAGGGATCACATCTCCACTACACTGATTCACTTTAATTATTCTCCTGTCATACCCAACTTTCACTAATGAAATACCTAGTGCGTTAATTCTAGTTTCGAATTTCTTTTCTTAAGCACAACTTTCACTATTTTCCTTTCGGAGCTGGTGCTCTATTACACACAGTTAGACACACTAACAGTTAGGTGTATTTACTACTCCTAACAGCGTACTGTTTATTATTTGTATGTATTATTCTCTCATTATACACATGCTTACAGTATTTTTAAAGGAACACCTTAAATATAATAAACGCTTCCAGTCGCTCAACTTTCTCGTCTCCCATCCAAGATATTACATTTGGTAGTACTTTTGCTTCTTCTTTCAAACACACTTCAAACCTTGTTTTTGCACCACACATTAGATTTTAACATACTCAAATTTTAGTGAAGTACAATACAACACAGCTATCTTCATCAGTTTGAGTATCTATACACACAGGTTCAAAAAAAAAATCCACTTTGAAGAAAGGTGAAAATAGAAAAGACAATTAATAAATATCAATTATATTATCACAGAGAATCACATCGTGTTACATATACAACATATTTTACGTGGCTAGTACAAAATCATTCTTATCCAATGTTTTAATTATGTATACATTAGTAAACACCTAATATTATTCATAGTAAAAAGGAAAACACTACCACAAAAATACATTTTTATTTTGATTGACTATGGATCGGTACACTATGTACATTATTAATATACATAAATGTATAAATGAACTGAAATATTGCACTGATTGACATAACAACAATACCAATGAGAACAAGAATAGTTTCCTTTAAATACAATTTAAAAATTACATTTGACAATTTCACAAAAAAAATTACTATGAGAATATTCACTTTGTTTTATTTATCGATTATTATATTATAGTCGATTGTACTAAAATCCAAATCAATATTTTAAAATGTTAAAATCATTTCAATCTCAGTAATTTTTAATGAAAATTTTATCAACCTACAAGTGTCAGGTGCTTAGTTGATTTGATGTCTGAGTTTATATGTGCGACTCATTATTAAGTCAAAGAGATACATATAAATTGAAAGTGATATTAAAACGTCATAAAAAGTCGACACAAGCTTAATAAATATTGAGTACCTTAACTGCTCATTACTTTTCATTTGGTAAAAGCTATAAAATGTTTTAATATGTTGGCATATTATCTAATTATGCATAGATTGTCACACTAAGAATAATAAATTGGTGCCCGAGAAAGCTATTGCACGTCACATTTGGAAAGGTACGTACTATGTCGTAAAATATTTTTGGACATAACATAATTTTTTTTTGTGGCGGTCTCCATGAAGTAGTGAATGTAGCCTTCCTGGCACGCGGTCGTCACGATATCGTCACGACGGCGGTATGTTGTGTGTTAGCGTACAAGGTACCGAGTGTGCATTATTATAATTAAAATATTATAGTAATGCAACTTGTATTTGTAAGCGGTCTATGGCTCAGTTTTCTTCTTCCTTGAGTTTTTTTTTAATTTGACACATGTTTATATTGTCTGCATATGTATGGTAAAATAGGAAAGATGTTAAATTTATCATTCCTGTTGTAAATTCACTTTGTAGTATTTATTGTCTTTCACTAAGAAAAGTAGACATACAGAAAATGTGCCTTAGAAATTTTTAAATATATGTTCATTGTGTTCTCCTAAAGTTTGACTTACTAACTTTCATTTTAGTTACTTGATTAAATTCAACACAAAACTAAATAGAAGCGATACATGAATAGATAGAAATAATAATAAACAACATCTACAATAAAACTTCGAAAACATATCATATAGGTAAATAATATACATTTACAGAATAGTTGCATTCACTGGGAATATTAAATTCACGGTTAGCAGTCAATATTACCTGATATTATAATTATTAAGATTTCATTTGATAGTCTCACCTTTACTTTGTAATTCGGTTTAAATTTTTACTTTTGCTATCAATTATTGTAAGAAAACTTATCGATTAATATGAGTGGATACAGGATAACCATCATATAAGAGATCAAGTTGTCAATAATGCATTCCATTTTGTATAAACCAAAGTGTAAAATGAAAGTGTCTAAAAGTAGCTCGACATTTAAAATATTTTTAAAGCCATACTACTTGTGTACCTTAAAAGTAATTGATACTGGCTGCATTGACTTTCAAATAATGTACTTAAAATATTAATATACTAATTTAAATTATATAACAAGTATAACTTAATCTTTGTTTGAAGGAGTGTAAAAGTGAAGCTGATCATTCATCATCCTTTTAAGTTAATCAAAATTATGGTCACAAAAAGTAATGAAGGCCCAGGCGGGAACTGCGTACGACCTTTGCGTGGGTGTTCTTGCTAATGAATAATTTAAAGGGCAAATGGCGGAATTTGTAGCAATAATATAGTGTTTATCTCAACGTAATAATTTTTGAATGTTTTTTTGAACATGACCAGTATCACTGATACATTTCCACGTCCAAACTCAGTGAAGACAACTCATTACTAAAGGCGTCATTGATATAATAACCTGAGATAAATTGTTTCAAGTAAGAAACAAAATGGGAATCACGATTGACAGAGATTACTCAATATTATGGTAAAACGGTTTAATCACTGCCAAGCAGACGAAAGCTAGTATACACATAAAATTTAATAACAGTTATGACACAGAATAAGATTCCTGACTATATAAAATACATTGTTGGTGATATTTCACCACATAATTCGGAGGAAGAGTATTTTAAAAGAATAAAAAACAAAACGATTTTCTCTGTCTATCAACTAATTTCTCCAATGTCTTGATGTTTTATTTTTTAATATTGAATGTGTAATATGTATAGACATATTACGCATTCAATATTAAAATGTTATTGCAATAGTGCAATGAAATTTTGTTTAAATTATTAGCTTTAGTTGTTCAATGACTATAATTAATTTCATATAAAATTAATAAAAATAAATTTAGGCTCTACGTATTTTGCCTACGACTTAAATTACCATTTGGTAAGTCAACACAACAAATCAACAGTCCAACAAAGAAAAAGGAAAAGGGAATGGGATACCAAAAAAAAAACAAGAGGGGAAGAAACAAAATATCTAAGGGCTATTTGCTTAAATTGAAAAATTTGTAATAGACTGAAAATTTCTAAATATATAGAATAATAATACAATTAAAATAATGAATGGATTTGCTGAAATTTGAAGGAGTCTATGAACCCAAAGAACGATAGAAGGTTTCCAACAAATTTAAATACTATGTGCCAAAAATCATTAAGATCATTTAGAGATAGAGTTCTGCAGTAAGTAAAACGGGTTAAATGATCACCCATGCCACGGGTAGAGTCGAACCATAAATGAAATGAAAATTGCAACGACGATTAAGAAAAAAATCAGGTTTGAGAGTAAAATGGGAATCGGGAATAAAATGGCATAAATATAGAAGATGAAATAAATTTTATGTTCAAATGGGTAAAACGATAACCAAAGATTTTAAAGATATGCGTATCGAGAGAGCGGTGGCGACTGTGATTAAGAGTATTGTCTTTAAACCAGAAGGCGACGGGTCTGCTCGTAATGACGAGCGAACGATTAAGTTGACCAGTGAGCTTTTAACTTAAACAAAATCAATGCACTAACCCTGTGTTCCAGAGAGCATGTTTAGCAGCAAATTCCTGACATTGTCATCACACTGGTGACAACGGTCATTAGTATCTATAAATTGGTCTAGTATGCAAGGCCCAAGTCCCTTGGTGATCAAGGGTTGTGATCAAGCAATATATATTCGCGATCCATTCGAGAGATGAATCACAAATATATAGTGCAGATATACGAATTTTGATTTTGGGAACCAATTATAGTTTATAAGTAAAAAAAATTTTGTAAAATGCAACATATCACATATCAAATGAACAGGTTATTCGAACAAACCCAAATAAACAAACAAAACAAACAAACAAAAAATATATTATTTCTTGAAAAACACAATATATTTTTTTACAGTATAAGAATACATACTTTAAAGAATAACAAAATTTGCAATAATCTAGAAGGCCCTATACCTAAAATTTTAGATTTACTGAATCTAAAATTTTGAACAAAAAAAGTATAGAATATAGGGTCTTAGTCGTAGACTAAATAATTGAAATTACACAGTAAACACAAATTTATTAAGTAGCAAAATGCATAGTCATGAAGTGAAAATATGCTTCAAAATTGTTGTTTTACCAATGACTAATGCAGATTTATAATATTGAATCCCCTCCATGAGTCCAATTTACACTGAGCAGATTTCTTTTTCTTGGGACATTCCCAAACCACAATTTTTTTCAGTTTTCATACAATATTGAATCGTGTTCTAAATTATATTTTCTATACCCATACAAAAAAAAAAATCAAGAATTCATCATTCAATGTACATTAAAAAAACACGTGTTAAATGGTTCATTGAATCATTTTAGGTTCAAATTTCTTTACAAAATCTTTCCAATTACATTTCTTTTAATTATACGTCAGGACATCCGACGATGATTTTTATACGCTCGTTGCGTGGCGTTTCTGACTAGAAGCGAAAGAATTTAAAATTATTAAGAATAAACATTTTACAAAAGAAATAGAATTATTTTGTTGAAACTAATGAAGTAGTTATACCAATAACGCCTCTATTCGAATAGAAACAATCTACGACAATTCGAAACCTGTATTGCTATTCACTGCATACCGTAGTTTATCACGCAGGGTACTTCGTTTTTGATAATTCGGTAGTTTCAGCAAGTTGAAACAAGTAGATGAGGTAGGAAGCCGGTTCATCGGATCTTTCTTTCTGATAGTGAAAAATCCTCTGATGACGCTACCTGCAAGTTATCATTAATGAAAATCAATATTGTAAAGTGCCTATGCCTAAAAGGTGTGCCTGTCAGTAACTCTCAATAAATTAAAATTCTATAAGCAGATTATGAACGATACTTAGAATTACACTTGGACAAATGACTTATCTAGCAAAAACTTACATTCACTAAAAAAAACAGGCCTACAAATGTAGAAGCTCTTTTGGCTAATTGGACACTAATCACAACCATCACTAAACAGTAAACTTCTTTTGTATTAGACTATACTAGAACTAATCTTCAGTTATTAAATGCAGATTTGAGATCAGCTTCTCCTCTAATTTCGAAATTGCACATAGATTCCAAAACAAAATGCTAAGGATAATCATTAATGCTCCTTATAAATTAACAATTGTATCACGACCTCCAGGTTAAGAACGTCAGACAGTACAATACTTCAGTAAACAAAAATCTACACGGAAGAAATTTAAAACCATGCAAATAGCTCGATAAATCCCGATGGAAGAAAACTAAATGATTTGCAGATTGAAATGTTAAATGTCTTACAACCTATTTAAATCTCGTGAAATCATAATAGAATTATAATACACATTGTATAACAAGCATACCAATTAAAATCACGACAAATCCACTAATTAGTGTTCTAGGAAAGAGACAGACTATAGTACTTAAGATAAAAGATTGGCAATGTAAAATATATTAGAAATATTGTGTTATATGAAACCGAGAATAAACCAGGCAATGAAGTTTTCGAAGACATATCAGTATCCCACAATTTTATTAATAAAATACTAGTTATAAAAGTTATTTTATAAGTAACAAATGATAAAATCAAAAAGTTACATAGTAAATAATTATTTTTATAGGTACGATAAGGATAATATTGAACTTATTTAAGTCAATGTTATTTATATGTATTTGGTTTTTAAATAACAATAGCTGTGATTAAAAAATAATGTCATTAAAAATTTACTGTACAGATACAAAAAAAGATTACCCAAATCAATTACAATTTCATATTGTGTAGATTTACATTTTGGTATCATTAATTAGTAGTATTTTTATTAATATGGTACTCTTTATCAAGTAAAACAAGAAGCGAGTATGATCAAATATCAGATTCAATGTAATCGAACGTATTACCGATGGTGTCGCCAGTATCCTCGTCGTCACCGACCTCCACGCAGCGGATGGAGAAGGGCGGCTTTAGGTGAGCGAATCCCAGCACAGGTGGTTTTGAGCACGACGTTACGAACTATAGTATAAACAAAGATGAACCATATCGTTGGTATAGTAGGAAGGCTTCAATTCTAATCACATATTTAAAGAATGAATTAAAAATTAAATTCGATTATCCGTCAACAAACTATGGCAGCGTGCGTCAAACCAATCACATAAATGGATCGTTATATATTCCATTATAAAATTTTATTTATACTTTATTATGATATATAAACTGTAGTGGGATTTTCTTGCATAACCCTATAGCTTTTCTTGCATAGTTCAATGAAATATTACAATTCAAATTATTAGTAGAAACTAATTGTTAGAAAACAGAATTATAATTTTCTTTAAAACCACAACATATTAATTTCTCATACATGTCATAATTGGTTGAGGAGAAGGAGAGATTTTTGGGCTAATGTGAAAGACATACTAACGAAATGCGAGAGAAATAAGAGAATCACCACTTTAAGGGATTTCAGTGACTGGCTGAGTCTTCAGTAAGATGGATATGAAAAATTCTTAGTTAAGTTTGGGCATAAAAGAGTGAATGAAAATGGTGGAAGTCGATAAAATTATTGTTTAACCATGAAAATACACACTCTTATACTTGGGGGAGAGGAGACAACAAAAGTATGGTAGAGATTATAATTGTTGATGTGGCAATGAAGCAAACTTGCAGATGCGACAGTGTACCGTGGCGTCAACATTTGCATGGACCACTTCTTAGTACTCTGACGAATTATAACTTAATGCCAGTATTGGAGTAGCGATAGTCGTGATGAAGCTAAAACGAAAAAAGTCACTGTCAAAGTTTCTGAATTCGAATGTAAAAAATGAGTACAGAGAGAGAATGAAGAATAGTTTGGGTGAAACCAAACAATATGAATTTGTAGAGTTTGTACAGAATGCAAAGAATAAAGAATTTGACAGATAGGCTAAAAGAACTTAAAACAATGCACAAAGCTGTAAGAATGTACACTAAAGAAAATGTGGAATAAAGAAGATATAATATATTTATATGATAAGAGATTTTCAGATAATTTACAGGTATACCACAGGGATGTTTACTGAATGAAAATCAATCATGTGAAAGAGCGTTGGAAAGAATATAGTTACATAAAATATTATTACAACTCAATAATATGTATGATCATGAAAATTAAAATAAAATGAGTATGGAAAAGATTATAAAAGAAATAAAACATATGGAAATTGGAAACCCGTAAGATATGATAGTATTTCATCAGACACAATATATATATAGATAGTATCATCTCTAATAAAGAGATAATTTATTAGAAAACCTCTAGGTACCAGATTTTTAATAAGTGCTGAAAAAGCCATAGGGCATCTAATGACTGGTGCAAAACTATCATAAATATTTATAAAGATATGTTTCCAAAGTGTCATTTACAATTTTTATGACAAATTTTTTATGACGAGGTTGTGAGTGAAATTGAAACCATGAAACATTATAAAAAAATTTTTGGTTAGAATTAAAGGAAAGCTTATGATAGAGTGGAAAGGAATGATCTATAGGAAACTCTATTTATACATGGAATGAATAGTAGATTGATAAGAACTTTGTAATCTCTGTACAGAGGCAATAGTGCCTGCATTAGAATAAAAAGAGCATACGCAGGTTTGACATCCATAGAGGTGTCAGACAGAAATGAATCTATTTATAGTACTATCTGTATGATTCGAAAAAGTATGGGTGAGCTATCTGTGAAAAATGACCTGTATATAAAAGACCAAGTAATTCTTGCATCATTGGCGTGCGCATTACCAGTGACCATAACTAAAATGAGTGTTTCGCCTATTTGGGTGTTTGGATTACAAATTATAGTCAACATGATAAAGATATTGAAAGGAAAGTCAATGAGGGAAGTAAAGAGGATGAAGCTTTGCTTGCTGTTATGAATTCTAAAAAGACCTCTTGTTAAGCATGTTTGTTATCTGTAATTGATTTTTGGCCCCTGCGCTTATATATTTGCTTATGTAAGATAGTGAAAATCAGGTGTGGTAGAAAAAACATAAAAGTAAGATCAATGCAGTGGAAAAATGATGGTTGCATAGTATGTATTGAGTGTCTTTGAATGATAGATAAAGGAATAGTGATATCAAAGAACAGTGTGGTTCGATAAAATGATGTACTGACTAGATTAGAAAAAGGCATGTTGTGGTGGTTTGGCTCTCTGGAAATTAGAGCAATTATAAGAAAGAGTCAAATTTTAAGCACTAGAAATGAACCAGTTTCCGAAACGTTTGATAGATGTCAATAAAGCACAAAGAGATATGCACAGACTGTACTATGCAGAGATAACAATAATAATAAATACTGATTTTACATTAAAATCTTTTAACCTCATACAAAATTATATTCTGGTAATCTGGGAAGAGAAAAATCATTTTTTTTTCTACTATACCATATGGAATCGATCATGTGTTTTTCCTCAAATATTTATAATCTCCTACTTTTTCAGACAACTTTGTCAAAGATACCATAGTCATTGAAGTAGCCGTTTCCTGAGAAAAATAGGTCAAAACCTGAATGTGTAATTTTATGAGATACATCCTTAGATGATGCGCGCACGATGCGTCCCTCCCGCTCCCCCTCCAAACCCGCCCGCCACGTCATCAGAGGTCCGCACGCAGGTGTGAGCAGTGAATCGCTGCGCGTCGACATGGACAGATGCGTCGTGGATGGCCGCGGACGGTCAACGACCGGAGTTTTAGAGGTTTAGGTATTTTGTTACAGTGTTACGTTAACGATATTGGCATTTCTGAAATTAAGAATGTGTGTCATTAATGTTTAACTGTTTAATAACAATGCCTTTCACTGCTATCAAATATGAAAACATGATTTATTGTTGGGGAATTGGCAGAGGTGACATTGCTGTCTGCGTGTTTGTAAGTTGCGTGAAGTATCGTTTACGCTACAATTTGCCTTAGTTTGCCTTGTTTGTTTAGAGGTGAGTGGAATACATGTGGAGAATCAGAGACTAATGTAATATAATCATAGGCGTTCTATATATTGCTCCGAGCGACGCGCGCACCCCGAGCAGGGTTTTCACTTTATTAATTTGTGTTATTTATAAGCATATTTTCAATGATATATTTTTGTTATAGTTACTTTGGCAAAGATTTTCTAAGAAAGGAGAATATGAATGTTTGCAGAAAGATGCATGATCGATTCCATTCTGTATGTAAGCTCAATTAAAATAATAAATGATAAAAATGCACAAGAAATAAGTGTAGAGAACAAGTCACCTTTAGAAACATGGCTCGTTCGTGCTCAGAAAAGTCGCGCTGCAGCACGTCCCACAACCAGCAAACGACGCGGTGCGAGTCATGGAAGCCGCCGTAGTACTGCGTGTGCCGCCGTAGGTCCCGTAGGTCAAGAGGCACGTTGTCGCCGCTGATCAGCCGCTGCAACTGTATTTGTAACAATAGTTTATGGTAAAATATAATTATGGGTTAGATTTTTAGGATACTGTTACAAAGAGAATTATTGTGTTTAAATGTAAAATAATATTGAATAATGAGTTGATAAAAATAGTTGCCTCTGAAATTTAGCCAATCTAATGTTTAATTATTTAAAAAATTATTTAGCTAAGCATTTATGTGATATATAAATAGAACATATTTTTGGACTAGCTTCTTTTTCTTTGTATTCGATGGGTTTAAATGTTTTTCAGTAGATTCTGCATATGGATGGCACCATTGTCTAAAAATTTGGTTCTTCTAGACTCTAGTACAAAACTGGTTTTGTCCCACTAATAAATATTATTTTGTCGCTATAGTTCAATTAAACTAAACCATTTTAAAAAGGGCTGCAACATAACAGATACTTAAATAATATTACATTTTTTAAATGATTCTGCAAATAATAGATAAACATGTACATTATTTTCCTTGATCAAGAAATTAATTTACCTCAGGTGTTGAGAACAAAGATAACCACTCCAAGTTAATGATCGTTCTGAAGCCTTTTATAAATGCATTTGTTTGACTTCTTATTTGAGTGTGCATTCTGAAGTGTGCCATTAGATGAATATAATTAATCCTGTACAAAAATATCTGCTTTTAACATTCTATCAAGTAAGAATTTATCAAGTAAGAATATATAATACAAGGTTGACTTACTTATTTTCATTAGTAACCGGAATAGCCTTTCCCCCTGGAACCAGTTCATGTGTAACTATTTCTCCTAGCCTTTCTTCATCAACAGAAAACGTTAATTCTAATGACGATATATCTCCCTGTAATGGAAAATTGACATGACAGAAAAGTGGATGACTAAATGCTTCAATAGTGAAAATTTATTATTTGGAAAAACTGTGAAGAATAATCCTTTTTAAAACATTATTATATACTTTCTTAATAATATGCTAAGAAATTTTACATCAATTCAGTTACTAATTTTATTATCAGTACTTAAATCATAATTTCTTAAATTGGTTGATATTTTTATTTAATAATTATTTTAATAATAACAATATTAATCTAATTAAATTATTATTATTATCAAAACAATAAAATAATTATACTAGTTTAATTTTCAAATAAGTTATACTTTGTTTATTATATTTTTTTCCAAATATTCATATTAGTTATTTTTCTTCATATTTGTATGTAACTTTGGCTACATGGGAATAGAATTAATTTCTTAACCTTTCCTAATTTCTTGTTCTACCTATAAATAAGTAGTGATTTGGTTCCAATTTCGACTCTGGTTTCAGTTCTGATTTAAACTTGGTTTTCAATTCAAATCCTGATCCAGCTGGTTTCAATCGATGGCATTAGAGATGGCTACCTACCCTATTTAATTCTTATCGTAAAACAGACTCTTCTGAAAAATTTACAATAGGAAGACAAGACCAATAAGTTAAAAAACTTTCAAGTATATTCAATTTTTTATAGAGACTATAACACTCAAAATATTCTCAGTAATCTTGCTGAACACGCGCCAGTAGTAAGTGTTGAAAATTATGTATATTGCGTTTTCTTTTAAGTTGTCCACAATTAGATCCCAGAGTTATAGTTGATATTAAATTTATTTATGTACAGTTTCATGAAAGTTGTAAACTCTTTCATTTTTGGAACACAGAAAACAATGTCACTAGTCTTTTCTGTAATATATCATATCATATATATGCGCGTGTTTAAGCTTCCATAATTAAATATGTGTATACATTTTCAGGTACACAGTTACACTTTTGATGTATGGATGAGATGTCTTGTATGAATAAAAAAGTAAGCCTTAGTTCTGCTTTTGATTACGTGAAGTCGGAGCCGTAGCGGTGTCTGTGGTGAATTGGCATTGTTCACCACTCCAAGAATTTAGCTTCAAAAACATATAATAGATGGCGCGCTTAGTAAACACATTAAGCCAAAGCGTTGCCTAATGGTAATGGTAAACTAGTTAGGTTAATTTAATACTCTGATTTTTTAAGAGTTATAGTTATTTATCATTTAGGAGCATGTGTGTATAGGACTGCAGAGTATGCTGAGATTATGTGCATGTAGGAACCACACAGCCTGCTTGTACTATACTTGTTGGAATAAATAAAGTGTTGTATGCTATAACTAAGGAATCGAGAAATATTTTTTTGATAACCAATTAAATTTAAGTTTTTTAAAAATAAAACATCAAACAACAATATGCTCAGACAAACATACATCGCGAATAGTCTCAAATAACATCTTTATCAAAGTATACTACGACTAAGCTATAAACTCTACAGCACACTATGATGTGTATTCAATTATACAGATTCACAAATATAGTGGTTTCTTATACAGACCTGGAAATGTTTAATGTATGTGAGACTTCTGTACAGATCCCTGTCTAGGGAAGGCAATTCATCTATCCAGCTATAGAGTGCCTGTTGCGTCTGACCCAACACTTGACTCAGGAAAAAGGAAGCAAAAGGCACATCCACCACAATGCCCTAGAAACATTTTCTCAATGAATTATTTGAATAAATGCTTTTCGAGACGTTTACTTTTTTTGTAATGAAAAAAACAATAGAATTTATTAAAATATACTGCTGAAAGAAGCGATAACAATAGTTAATTCACTCAGTAATAGTCAATTCATTAACCACATGCAAGCAATCTCAATATATTTTTTATTTAGTTATTATTAGGTTACTAACAGAAAACTTTTTACAATATGAGAGAAATTGAGTTTAAGAAAAAAATGCGATTAAACTAATCTTTGTTTCCTGATTTATTAAAGGAATTAAGCAGTAATTGAGTGGCATAATTTTCAAATAATAATTTGTAATAAAATTTCAGATTTACCTCATAAACCGCTTTGCCGAGCATACGCCCAATGAATTCAAACAGTTGCAAGTGGTTATCTTGCAAACACGATGTTGGAGATGGATACAGTCTCTCTTCGCTTGTAACTCGAAACAGATTGAGAGATGGATCGAATACCCGTTTTATTGTTTCCTCTAAGAATTCTAGAAAACGTTATAAGCTTATGTGAGATAAGTACATAAGAGTGCAAGTGTGCTTTAAATATTTGTTTCATTAGTTTATTGGAGATTACTCTTTAAAAATCGATTTTCATATATAGCCCGGGGTACATAAAGTAGATGGAGAAAAATAGAGCATTAACAAAAAGTGAAGTTGTTCATGTCCTCACTATTCGTTCACCCTCTTTTACCTTATCACTGATCCAATCCTGCTTTTGATTTAAGTACTAATTACCAATTAGTTCAGATTCGGTCTTATTCTCTATAACAATCTTGCGTGTGTCTTTTTTTCTAATCGCTGTCTCAATTAAAATATTGATATTGATTCCGCTTTCAATATTACAAATCTAGTCTCTTGTAAATTATTGCACAGGTAGGCAGTAATGGAAGGTATAAAATATCATAAGTACAATTTAAAAAATAATCTACCTTTGTGGTAAATTTAATCTAAATCTGCCTAGATTATCTAGACAATAAATGGCTGGTCCCTTATGCATAATTCAGTTACAAGCAAGCAAAATTCACCACAAAATATCACATTTGCAATATCATTATAATAGGATAAAGTACTGACGAAAGACAGTGTGAAAAATCAATTGTTTATTTTAATTTATTGAGACTTTCTATTGTTAAACTCACTTTTGCTCTACTTCACCCTCTCACACATCTCCCTCTCAATCCTCACAGCTCTGATAACACAATTCCTTTTTAAACAAAGCAAACAATAAGCATGACTAAAAAAATAAAATAAAATTAATGACTTTTGAATGTTCTATAAGTCATACAGATAAACATACAAAAAAAAAGAAACCTATATTTTGAATGAGCTTTTTCCGATAATTTCATCAAAATTAAATTATAAGTAGATATACAGAAAAACAGACAGTAGTTTATATATAAAATAGTGGTGTATTCTACTAGTACACCAAAGTTCATAAAAATTAGTTTAATTATTGTTGAGTTATGAAAAAAACATGCAAACAAATAGATAGGTAAATAAAAATTAGCCTATCTTCATTCCTTGGTCTAAACTATTATGTCTATTCTCTGGTGTTAAACTATTTTCAAGTTAAGTGTAATCAAAATCTGTACAGTACTTAAAATGTGAAAACATAACAGATGGATAATCATAACAGACACTTTCTTATTTATGATATTAGTATGGATATTTTACCATATCAATATAAATAAATATGAAAAAGAATATATTTGCTTTGAATATTATAAGAAATGCATTTATTTACTTCCTTTACCTATTGTATAATCCTCAAAAAGCCAAACAATAAAGTTATGCTTGTATGTCGATGAAAAAACTATAACTACAATGATTTTGTGTAATTCACATGGAACTGATCAAATTGTTCCAAAACCACGATCAATGGAATTTCACCAGTAAACGTTGTGAAAAATGTCCATCCTTAAACCGAAGTAAAAGGAAATCAAAAACGATAAATTAATTGTGTAATCATAATCAATTGAAGAATTCAAACCATGAATAAAAGTTAAAAAAGCAGATATTTGTGAATAAATTTTTGTTATTGCCCTTAGATAAGATAGACCTTGAACATTTTACCTTTAAAGACGCCGTCCTGGTCGATGCCTGCCTCGTCTAGGCCCTGCTCGTTTATGAACCGGACACGCACGACGCCCTTGAGAGCACGTGAAGGCAGCGCCGCTAGCTGCCGATAACCATCCTCTACGAGCCGTGCGCGTCGTACAGTGACCAGCGTCGACTGTCCACCGCATGCGCGCTCAGTTAGACCCAATACCACCTACATTTCGAAAAAATTCAAAATAATGTAACAATTTTGAAATGGATTTTTATAGACTTTGGACAACAAATCCATGAAAGAATACTATAACCTAACATTGAAAATGCTCAGACCAATAATGGGTAGAGAGTTCCAGTGCTGAGATAATATATCATAATCATATGACCTACGTAATGTGGCGATTGAAAAATCTACATTACGGGAGAAGCATGGTCATAATGGACTGCATTACATTGCTGTTATTGATAAAATTTGCTCATTTAATTAAGTTCTTTTTAAAACTGTGTAAAAGAAAATGTATAACAGTATATTTAAAACTGATTATATTAAATCCCTCTTAATAATGGATTGACTTTGACATAAATAAGTTCAAGTGATCAATATGACAATGTAATTTAATTTTTTTTTTCTCAGTGATGATATTATCAATAGAACATTTAAGTTTGCTTAATGCTTATACAAATTGTAATTCAATTGATTATTGATTTAAAACAAACTTTTGTCAGTAACTGAATATACAAAATTACTCTTAAATTTTGATGATTACTAAGATATATTTTTTAAGAAAGTAATATTAAATAATGGACAATAATAATTGAGTTATATTTCTCTTATGGTTTTAGAATTGAAATAATCACTTGCCTAAAATTTGCTCTGTATTGTGTGGCAAAACAGTAGCTGTTTTTTGCTTCCAATATGTTTCGCCAATATTTGCCAGTGCCAATTAATTGCTTTTTTTTTGATTTCGCCAAAAACATATAGACAAACATTGTTATAAAAATTACATTGTATATTAACCTTCTCATCAGCAACTGCCCTTCTAAATAGTCGCACTCTCTCACCATGTGCTATCATATGCGGAGTCTTTTGTACCAGTACCTGTAATAAATAAATTTATAAGTAATCATAAAATAATACTTATAGTTAATCAGTATACAATCATGTAGCATATATTGATGAGGTCTTTGGTGTTAATGTAACTACTTTATTAGAATAATTAGAAGACGGGAGATAAAAAATTTCTGTAATATGCTTTAAAAAAATAATAAATTATCAAAATACAGCATAATCACCTGTTGTGGTTTCTTTCCTTTTTCTAAATCAGCCATGAACTGACTTTCTCGAATTTCCTTAACAAGCCAGTGGTTTTGAGGAGTGTAAGTACGCCGGCAATCACGGCGGTATAAAACTAACAGCAATGTATGCAAAGAGTTAAACAATTCATTGCTTTGGATGCTTTTGAGATCTGAGAAAATAAGGAATTACGATAAATGGAAGTATTCAAAGTATTGTAATTGTGTATCAATAGTCCCTCAAATTTGTAGATAGTTAAAACTATAAATTACCAACAATAAGAACATGCCTAGAACAAGCCATAGAGAGTCAATTGGTTACAAACATACCATACCATAGTAGTTATATATATAAAAAATTAATTGATAATTTGATATGAGTTTTACTATTCAATAGTGCAAGTTTACTCAAATATTAAATGCGTACAAAATATTAAAAAGAAGATGGCCAATGATAATTTTCATAATAATAACTGAAATAAAAATATACAATTATACAAAAATGTATCAAATTTTCTTTAAAATAAACTATTATTATGTTTCAAAATATTAGAGGGTGGATGAAGATAATAAATTTTTCCCAACAACAATATTTCACATCAATTTCTTTAATTAACAACATATATATTTCTGAATCTATTATTTCGTCACAACTTATAATGACTGTGTGTACCCAATATTAGTATTTTTTAGTACTAATATCTTTTATGAAAGAAATGCAAATTCACATTCAGAGGCCTGTCTACATTGTTGAAGCTTTTTCCAAATCATATACAAATTTAACAATTTATCACTTTAGTTTTGCTTTGATTGGCTTTAATGATCTAGAACACATTGAGAAGTATTCTGTATAACTGAGAAGGTCACCAGTATTTCCTGATGCATGTGAATTGTCTAACTTGGGCTTTGTATGACCAGTACAGTACAAGGTAAACATTTGACACTGGACAATAATACGAAGCATTAAAAAATAAAATTAATGCTACTATTATATACCTAAAATAGTACAATCTGACACTGACCATTCAAAAAAATATGAACATTGATCCATACCAAATAGTTGTCCAATGATGGACTTGTACACAAACATGTTGAGAAATTGTGACATGTTGAGAAAATCTTGCAATTTAAATGGTTCTTGCTGCTCATACATTTCCATATCATCCAATATCCTGTAACATTTCAGTACAATTGGTAATATGAAGATACGAGGAGCAAGTTATATACAGAAAATTTAAATATTAAAAAGCATATAATTATGAAATATAGTCCATTCATGTTAAAGTGGAAAACAGGACATCCAATATCATCAAAATGTCTTTATGTACAACAGCTATTAATGACGAATTTCATAGACCCTTTAGCTTTTAGCTATAGGAGTACAATCTCATGCTGTGTCTAATTAGGTATGGTAAATCATTATTTAATAAAGTAATTCATGATCAAAAGTTATTTAGTGACTTAAAAGTGTTTGCATTTAAAGTTTATGTATGAAAAGAATTAATGCTCCTAAAGAATTATATTTCGGTTAAATTATACATTGTTAACATCAATAAAAGAAACTATTAGATTTATAGTATTGCTCTATAATCGCATAAAATATTGTAAAATGTATAGGAATTTATTTAGTTAGGTCCCTGTTTTGATGAAATGACAACACTGGCACTATGAAAGCAATGCAGATATGAAGGTACTGCTAAATAGCAGTATTAATCTCAACATAGTATAAAACAAAGTCGCTTTTCGAATCTGTCAGTTTATCGACAATTTTCCTAAACTACACAATAGATTTTGATACAGAGATCACTTTCAGTTAGATATTTTTTCAAGGTAGGTTTATCATACAATATGTCCTAAATTTTGTATAAAAAGGAAAAAATCAATGTTTTTAACCAAATCCCTATAAAATCTATTTTTGTGGTTTACATAGACAAAACCTTAAAAGATACATTAAGATGATGAGAATTGTAGTTCTTCAAATACCCTACAGAAAACTTCACGATAGCCTATCTTTGTCTCCTATGTTTGACTCTCAGTAACAATTTTTAATTTTGAAATTTTAATTAAAAGTATTAGGTTATTTGGCATGAAATAATGTAATTATGTGGTCAGGCCTATTATCTTAGAAAAAGATAATAGGCCTGGGTTCAAATCGTAACCAGACAAATTTACCAAATAGTTTTTAACATAAGTTATATCAAATGCTCTCATTCTATGCTTTGGTGAGCATGTTAAGCTGTCTGTCCTGGAAGTTGTCACAGGATTAGTGACATTAATCAGTATGGAGATATATAAGTTAGTAACTTTTGGTATTGAATGTAGATTTTAATTATTTTTTACACTATGTGATTCTAATGAACACTTTAATCAAAATTATATGTAACCAAAAAAAAATTCACAACCCCAGCTAAATGGACAGACGGGTTGCTCAGCGTGCACAGACTACAAATTTCATACATAGAAAGCTACACACCCTAAAGTAATATAGTTTACATTTTATTTTGATACTAGCATTTGCGCTGCCTTTGTACAAATTAGAATCATGAATGATATTGGCATTGAAAACAGGGCGGAAAGCAGAATCAAGATCCAGGATTGGGACCAAAATTAAGAACAGAACAGGAACTAAAATTGAGAACGGGAAGCAACTGAATGTTGGATTGGGATTAGAATCAACAGCGTGACCGGAATCAAAATCAAGAACAACACTGGAACCAGAATTGAAATTGGGATTGACATCAAGGTCTTTTCACATAAAAGATGAAAGAACATATTCTATGTTTATGCAGAAAAAGCTGAAGACAAAAAGCTAGTAATTAAATATGGAAAAAAATAAAGAACAATTTAAATAAAAAATAACAAAAAGATGGACATAATAACAGGTTGTTAAGAAGAAAATGGTGTCTTAAAAATAGAATATTCTGGCAAGATTCACTTATTGGTATTATAAATGCTGTCAGCCAATACACTCACATAACGGTTGGTCTTATAATGTCTATTTTTCGAAAGCAATATAGAAACCAATACACAAAGTAAATAGATGGTGTTTTTGTACCACAAAACGGTATTCTCAAAATGAAATGAAATGATTCAAATTCATTCAAATCTATTCAGTAATTCTCTAATCGATGGGCAGTCATACACATAGACTCCCATTGGTGTCTTTCTTTTATAACACAGAGAATATTTAATTCATTCATCTTAAATAAGTGAAAAAATGAGGTGATCAAGCGTATCACTTTAGAACCAGATGGTACTGGATTCTAATCCTGAGAATAGACAAATTTATCAAAGAGCGTATAACTTAAATCATATCAAATGCCTTCAATTTATTTTTGGCGAGCATGTTAAGCCATTGGTCCTGGAAATTGATACAGTATTAATGATAACAGTTATTATCAATCCCAACCTATACTGGGTAAGTAAGGTGTTTATAATTGAAAACTAGATAGACGAGTCCCAAAGTTAATTTTTTAAATTTGCATGTAAGCTCACAGCGTTAGTCCTGACATGGGTTGCTAAAAACAGTGTACTTGGTACATATGCATGTTTTACAGTATGAATCCAAGATATAGGTTGAGGGCCCATCGTGATCGTACAAGTTTCATAGTGAACAAATAAAGTATACATCTATCCTTAAAATGTGGGTTTCCTATGAGGTTTTCCTTCATCATTATAAAATGGTATTGTTGAATAAACAAATGTATTTAAGTTTAGAAAACATATTGGTACAGCTCAGGATTAAGCTATTTTTAAATATGCAATATTTTTGGTTTTATGGAAATTCTGTGGGATTAAGTGAATTCTTTAAAACTTAAATATGCTCTTTTCATTTACAGTGAGTTGTAATGTTAATAATTCTATTGGTTACATATAATGTATTGTTTTTTTCAATATAGTATCTTGAATACAATATCAAATCAGTTAGGAATTTCATGATAAAACAAAAAAGAAAAATGTCCAAATAAAAAAATATTTATATCAATAAGTAAGGAAACATTATGCAAACAATATAGTAATTCAATAAAACTAATATAGTAAACTTAAATTTCTAGATGAATACAAATTTGATGATTTAAAACACTTACGTAACATAATGTGTCATACAGTCAGCAAACAGAATCAACATTTGGAATTCTGGTGCTGAAGTTTTTGTATTAACAGCTAGGAGATCCAGGAATGACTTTAATCCACAATTTGGTCCCAATGTACATAAAAATTGCCACAATGAATATAATATTTCATCTTGATTACACAATCCTATTCAAAAAGTACATAATAAATAAGTCATAAATAAAATATCACAATGTGAAAATAAAAATATGTACAATATTTGTCATATTTACCTGTTAAAATATCCAGTTTCACTTGTGACATTGTCTGCAATGCTGTGTGATACATGGAACAGATCAAAGCGGCTTTTGTGCTATCTGGTGAACCTAATTTCCGAAAATTCTTGTGTGAGTTTGTTTTATGGAACCAAGCACTGAAACACAATTTATGCCTGAAAATGTCTATTCCTACTACACTAAGTTTTATTAAAACAGTTATTAGCACAAATATCTTAGCCAATAAGAAAGTTTTTTATTAAGACGCGATTATCATTTTCTCATACACATCTTAGAAGCTAGATGAACTTGCATGCATCTTTACATTATCTTCACCACATTATTGTTCATTAAACATATTTGGAAACAAACAAATTAAAGTGCCTAATTTGCTAGCATATAAAGTATTGTTTAATAGAGATAATATTTGACAAAATCATACATATTATTACAATGAAGACACTTATCCCTTTGAGGAAAGCATTCGACCCTTTTTAGAAAACTCCACCCAATAAAACTTGATATCTTTCATCACAGATCAATAAAGTTCATTATGTTAAATATTTTTATTTATTTTTTTTAATAAAATATTCAATATTAAAAATTATTTCATATTAATAGTTTAATATAAATAATAAAAATATTGCAGGTGTTAAAGGCTAGTCCATAGTTACTGCAAGCAAATGGTAGATCACAATAGGTAAATATTCTACATTAATAACTTTTTATAATATGATGTAATAATTGAAGAAAACAAAATCAGTGTGATTTCTCCACATGTATGTTACAATTACATTGTATATGTGTGAGAATAAAGTTGTATGAAAATAAAATACTTATGATGTAATTTAATAAGATCGGTTAGTAGAAAGAGATACCTATTAGTTCTAGCTTCGATAGCTCTTCTAATTAATGCTGCAGGATTATTACTCTGAACTGGTGTAGATGGTTGTGAAGGTCCAGCCTGACTGTTTTCTTCTGATGAAACACCAGCATCCAACATTTCTTTCAATGGTGCACCTAATAATTTCTTTAATAATGGTGCTCCCCATAACAAGGACAGTTGTGCACGAAGATTACCCATTGTAGGGGGCAAATAAGCATCAGAACTTTGAGAGAACCAGCCCAAAACTGGATGCCAATTGCTTAAATTACCTTTTTTACAAACCACATATTGTTGGCAAGAGTCTAAAAAACGTGTTACTACTAACTGCAAGAAATTAAAAATTAATGAGTAAAGTCCATCACAACTTACATTTAATTATATTAATCAAATGGAACTTTAAACTAACCACAAAAGTCGGATAAAAGCTTTCAGGTAGGCCATGATCCTTTTCTAAATGTGCTAATTGCACTAAGTTACCCAGTAAGCATAATGCATAGTTTCCTTCTAATGTATTGAAAACAATCCGCATATTTTGGTCAGTGCTTAAGAAATCCAAACATTTATCAAACATGGAGTGTGTTCTGAATGCTGTTATTGCCTGCAATTAACAAACCCTTTCAGCTCAACCTTTGCCCTTTCCCTTTTGCTCATCTTATTTTATCAAGGGATAGGAAAATCAGTGCCTGAACATATTAACACCCTTGCACAACATGAATTTCAAGGGAAAAATTAATACATATTTTATTAATAAGAATCAAATATGTATATAATCATTATTGAATAAAATAAATTTATTAAATATTTGTTCCTCATTTTATATAATATATAAATTAATAAAAACCAAATTATTTATAGAATTTTTTTTATAAAATCTAAGCCAGTTTCTAGGTTGCGTGGTGTACATAATCATTGCATTCAAGCTGAAGTTTCTAATAAGATCACAAAAACCTTCAGAAAATTTCAGTTATTTCAGAAAATAACAAACTACATTAATCTTTAGTTAGTAAGTTTATTGAGTCTATGCCAGTGACACCAAAAAAACAAGTAAAAGATTTTCACATTTAGACAATTTTGAATATGATGTACACCGGACAGTCTATAAATTTTACTCACAGGAAAAAAAACCAACCAAGTGCGAGTCGGACTCATGCAACGAGGGTTCCATACAAATCTGTGTATAAATAATAGTTCACCCATCATGATAATCGAGTTATAGTTATGGTATTTTTATTGCAAATGAAATTCATAACATTACAATGTGGAAAGCTGGAGGAGCATAAATTTAAGATAAAGATCTCTATCGTTTCAGTAATTCTTTATTTTATATTAACACATATCATTTATTTTATAATATAACTGAAACACCTACACTAGCCTTGCAGCAGTCTTGCAAAAGTTCTTTTATCAAAGTTATTTATTTACAAAATTTTTACTCACTATTTAGAAATCTGATCCAAAAATACTAATTATGTATTAAATTAGAACTAGATCTGCAAATCGTGACTCAAAAAGGTATGAATAATATCACGTTGAACATTGAAGTTCGAAAAAACGTTATCTGTAGTTGTAATACTTCTTGTAGTGTTAGTGTTTATTAACGAAAACATGTTTATGAATGGAAAATATGTGGAAATTCCATTTTGGGGATTTATTCTAAAATCGATATTGAAGTCTCCCACAATAATCAGACTAGAACATGAAGTATACCTATTGAGGTTGCTACCATATATTGTTGTATTTATGCATTCTATTGCAACATTAATTTGACATTGTGGTGACCTATATACAGTTATCACTCTGACATTAAGCATTTGAAAATGCAAGCATTGACAATGGCCGTTGGCAGCGCCTGGGTTATTTAAATAATATCTTTTACATGATCCATTGATCACAGCATCCTTAAAATTGCGACGTACATACACAATGAAATGTTGTTCCTCCCCATACATAGAAATAAGTCTCAGTCAATGCGGTAACTACAATTATATATATATTTTTTTTCACAGTTTAAAGGCAATAGGACCTTAATATTTGATATGAATTTCAATCTAATACTTCTACGCATTCACAAGGAAAGGTGTAGTAAGTTTAAAATTATTAAAAATACTTTTATTATATGATGTAACTAAAAACTTATAGTTTTTGCAATTTTTTCTTTATCTGTGCTATAAGATGTTGCTTCGAATCAAATTTCAAGATTCTAATTTTACGGGAAGTACCCTGTAGGTTTTGATTCCTTTGCGAGTAGTTGCCAGTTTCAAAATATGTGGCATAAATTGGTGTTTCTTTTGATTGCATTGACATAGAAGTTTGATTTTGTTATAGATTAAAGGTATAGATAGACCTGAGTGTTTGATATGAATTTCAATTTATTACCTCTACACATTCATGAGGAAAGGTGTAGTAAGTTTAAAATTATCAAAAATATTTTTATTATATGATGTAACTAAAAAATTTATAGTTTTCGCAATTTTTTCTTTATCTGTGCTATAAGACATTGCTTCGAATCAAATTTCAAGATTTTGATTTCACGGGAAGTACCCTGAAGGTTTTGATTTCCTTGCGAGTGTTGAAAATTTGCAGCATAAAAGGCTGTATCTTGATTGCATTGGATTAGAAGTATGATTTTTTAATAGCTCCAAGTAGACCTGAGTATTTAATATGAATTTCAGCTTGATACCTCCATGCATTCCTGAGAAAAAAGGTCTTGACAGACAGACGGACAGATAACTAAGTGATCCTATAAGGGTTCCGTTTTTTCCTTTTGAGGTACGGAACCCTAAAAATTACCTTAGATGCAATTTTACAAGATCTAAATAATAATACCAACTTTTTCTACAAACATAGTCAGAGTCAACGCCAGGTTATTTCAAATTGCAGATGCAAAAAGTAAGTTTTGAAATCAATATTGTTTATTTTATAGTGTATTTTTTTTAATCTTTGAACAAAATTTACTCCTATATAAATTTAAAAGAATTATTAAGCAATCACTCAGTAGAAAAGGGTAACACAATTTCTGAATATTTAGAAGATAAATATTCATGGGCACAAGCGGCTGGACTTCTTCCCAGGTTAGTTCGATCATTAATGATTTTGTATTTGTTTATTTTGGCTATACATGAAGCGACCGTTTCTTAATATATGGAATGGATTATAAGAGAATATGATTACTTATTAACACAAATACGGTTTGCATTGAAATTTTATTTTGTGATTTTTATGAAAAAACTATATTTACAAATCTCACCTCTTGTGATATTTGTTGCATATGGAAAACAAGAGTAGGCACAGAGAGTATTTGTATTATGTACATAGTAAGCAATTTCTCTGAGAACTGTGCTGATACAAGAGGTCTCAGAGATAAAGTAATTATCGCTGTTAGTGCTACAGTCTTGAGACAAATTTTTTCCCTGCATAAACCACGAAGTAATAATGACTGCAAAAAAATAAAATAAAATAATTATTCACACTCTTTCATGAAATATTAAGTAACAAAAACAATTAAAGAAAAAAAAATTACCTTTAATGTCAAATAATAACCTTTATGAAACAAAGAACCCATAATGTTAGCACACAATTGGGACATGCCACCTCTAAGTTTATCAAAATTTTTCATTCGCGTTAATGCCCATGTGTTTGTGGCTGTAAATGCAACTAAAGTGTGCAATTGTACAAGAATACTTTGCATGTCTGTTGGAGATTCTGGTTTGAGTTCTTCTAGATACATACAACATTTGTAAAGTAGGTCCTTTATATGAGCAATCCACCTCAAACTGGAAAACGTAAACACATATCATACGAGATTAGAAAGAAAGTTTAGATTTGTCGAATTCTTAAGACACTATTATAAATAATGATATAAATAAAAATTATATGCAAACATATCTGTTGGTTTAGGCAATTGGTTTTCTATTATTATAAATGATTGAAAAATAGAATGATAAATGTGTGGGATTGACATTATCCAATGACATAGCATTTATAGCATCCAAGTTCGATATTGGTAGAAAAATATTCAGTGGCTGAAATTTAAAAAGACATCAATGAAAACTGTGTTAAAAAATAAGTTGAGATAATTATAAAAGAAATTTTCATGTCTTAAATTGATTTAGTAGGTGAATTCTAATAATATATAAAGGAATGTAAAATCATTTTATAAATTGGACTTAAATGTCCATAATAAAAACTATTTGTTTTCAGAAGTCCAAAGATCTTAACTTGAAATGAATTAAACAAGTAGAAGCCAAAAAGGAGCCCATTTTTTAAATCTAAATTATTTGATTTCTAATAAAATATTGGATCTACTTTTTAAGATTCTATACCTTACATTCTAAAACCTAATCCTGGTGAGATTTTGATGATAATCTTTTTCTCTATAATTCACAGCCTTTTTAGGGTATATACTATTATTATTAATTAGAAGTTCAGTTTGTTCTAAAAGTGAATTGTTGGAATTACATATATAAGGTACAAGGCACAAAACTTTGCCACTCTGAATTGCCTGTGAATGATGTATTGTGAAGGTATAATGCTCCTTGAATCTTTTTCCTTCTCCACATGTTCCTATTTTATGCTACTGCAACACTTTCATGAGGAATTTCACAGTGGCAGTTTCATGCTTGGTACTGTACTAGCTGTCACATGTCTACTTTGTGGTGCTTATATAATTTACATAATGTATTCAGTATAGAGTTCAAATTCTATCAGTTTAAATAATATAATGGTAATAACAAATTTTCAGTACGAAATATTGTATGCAACTTTTGGTAAGTCTGACTTGTACTCTTTTTTCTTTATAATTAACACTAATTACAGTATTAAAAATGCACACCTGTATTCTTATTTAAAAATACTCCAACATAAGATAATTTCACTGACTCGGAGAGAAGACTTTGCACTATATATTTGCATAATTTTTCAAAACGTTTCCTGTCACGATCTTGTTTGAAAATTAAAAATAAACGACACGCACTTTTATACACATCAAGAGCGGGGATCAATTCAATTTGTACAGGAGTATCTTCCTGAGAACTGGATGCTTCAGGCAGAAGACTGTCAAAATCATGCCTAGAAATGATAAGATTACATGTACATATAATTGCTATTAGTTAGGTATTGGTATACTTCCTAAATTATTCGGTACATAAATGTTCAATGTTCACTTACAAAATTATTTTTATAAATTGCTGTCGTGCTGTCCATCCCCTTACTAAAGCCTGGATCTTTATAGCGGACTGTTCTCGTTTTTTCTCTAGAGCGCGTTCTTCTCTAGCAGCTTTTGTTTGCTCTAGGAAAGTATCTTTACTAGTTGTAGACTGGGGAAACATTCTTTTAATTTAGAACTTAGTAACAACAAAACAATTTGCTTTGTTTCCCCGAGTCGGATTACAACTTGTATGGCTGTCAAGATATGGCGTTGTGTCGAAACATTGTCATCTAGGAATTCTATTTTACAACCTTATATGGATAACGGTTAATTAGAAAATGTATGATGATTTACTAGGCAAGAGTCTAATACAATTCAATGATTTTTTATAGAGTGATTTTATAGTAAATACATCGAGTTATGGAAATCAAATCTATCTTTCACTTGTTTTCAGTAAAACTTGACACTTAATGTCAGATTTTATTCGTTTTTTCGCTTGCGATTTTTTGGATACGAGTCCATACGTTATTTTTAAAAAGTAAGCCTGAAGTTGTACAAGATAAATCATCGAAAACAAAATAAGTTTACTATTAATTATGAATTTACATTGAATTTAGTTTTACATAATTTTTTATATGACGATAGACAACAGTCCTATGTTCGGGGAAACAGGTTGGAAAGTGTATAAACAACACCATTGCATTAAATTGACATGCTTGTTTAGTTCAAACATCCTTTTTGCGTATATTTTAAAATTCAAAAAACTAAAATTTTCTAAGTATCTTTATTTCATAGGTAATAAAATGACACTTGAAATGTTTCATGATTTTTTTGTGAATCTTCACTTAACGCATCTATGGAATACAGTTTTCCTTCAAGAAGAACGAGCAAGAAGCTTAAGGGTAACTCTTTTCTAATTGCTTCATGTATAGCCAAAACAAATACAAAATCATTATTGAACGAAATAGCCCGGTAAGAAGTCCAACTGCTTGTGACCATGGATATTTATCTTCTAAATATTTGGAAATTGTGTAATATCCTTTTTACTTAGTGATTGCTTAATAATTCTCTTAAATTTGTATAGGATTAAATCTTATGTATCCATAGGGATCTTGTTCAACATGTGCACACAGAGCCCTTCTAGTGAATTTGTGACTTTGCATAGTCGACTAACATGTAAACACAGCTTATTTTCATTTATGATATTGAGTTTATTTCAACTACAATTTTTTTTAATGATTCTAACTTTTCTTTACATACAACATATTTTTAGAAATGAATTAGAATGCCAGAGGTAAGATTCCAATTTCCTTAAACTTATTTTGAAGATATACACGAGGTCCTAGCTTATAAATTGTGTGAACGGCCCGCTTTTGCAGCACGAAAATTTTATGAATATCTGTGGTATGTCTTCAGAGCAAGATGCTATATGACATCAAGTTACGGAAACAGCCAAAATGAACTAATTTAGCAATTCTCTTGTCTGATATATTTCTTATTTTTTGACCGCATATGCAGCAAAGTTAAACCTTTTCGCTAACTTTCTGATGTAAGGATTTCATTGAAGCCTGTTATCTAAGGTAATTCTCACAAATATGATAGTATTAACAAACTTCAATTCTTCGTTAAGTACTCAAATAGTTTCGGATCCATATCTTACATTTGGAAATAAGATTTTTTTCATATTGTTTTCATTTCAATACCAAAGAAGTGTCACCTGCAAATAGTACTATCTCACGAACATTCTTGACAACGTCAGGTAAGTCATCTATGTAGATTAAAAAGGAAAAGGACCAAGAATTAATCCCTGTGGTATGCCATATAATCTCTTGTCATTGAAATCAACCCTCTGAACTCTGTTACTCACATTCGATTTCAAAAAGTTCGAGTGCTTGGCCTGTTAATTTATAATTAAGTAGTTCCCGATTAGAGGTTTATGATAAACACAAAGGAATGCCTTGGAAAAATCGCAAAATATACCAATTGCATCTTGCACAGCGTCACAGGCTGCAAAAAATTTGTTGCGCAAGATTAACGTCAACATCGATTGTTGAGCGTCCTCGAGTAAAAGCTAACTGTTTCTTAAACATTAATTAATTAATATAAAAATATACTAACAATTAATTTATGATTAATTTTTTGAAGATTTTGTAAAGTGACGATAGTGTATGTACAGGGCTAGACTTGTTGAGGTTTGATGCACTATCAGCTTAAAATAACGGAATTACTTTACTTTATTTCATCAAATCGGAATATATTATGCCTTCATCTAGACACTTATTAAAAATAACCGCCAAATGTGGCGCAATATAATCTATAATGGAAATTACAATCATAATAGAAAGATCATGAAGGTCAACAGTCTTTTTTATGTTTAAAGTTTTAAATGTTTTGAAAACCGCTTCAGAACTCACATACTTAAATTCTAAATTAATATTACAGATTAATCTAAAGGTATTTGGCCGTCAAAACAGGAATGTTAGTAAAGAACGTTTCGCATGCTTCAGCAACCTCTATGTCCTCGTCCAAGGTTTTGTTATCTAACTTAAATTTAAAGTCAATAACTCGATCCTTAATTCTTTCCAATCTCGATTCTTTAATTCCAGCCAGTCTCGTTCTTTATGACACCCCAAGTCGTTTATAACACTATTCATAACACTATTGCTATTTTATTATTAACGTGCTTGGCTTTAGCTGCGACGTAAACAGGCTTAAAATTTTTTAAACAAAGTTTTACATATGTAGGAAAGCTCTCACTATTATTAAGAGTCCTTTCGTCATAAAGCTCATACAGTCTCCTACTTTTATGAATTCCCATTGTTGCCCAATCGCTAAATGATAATGATTTATGTTTTGCTTTAAATACATTATCATATTCTATTTTTGTCATGTGAATTCTACAGCTCATTGGAATCATTACAGTGTTAAAGTTCCGGAATTTTTTGTAGGATAATTTTGCTAAATTTAATTTTTTGTTCCTCGCTATACGAATTATGTTTCTTTTTAGAGTTTTACTAAGCGGTATTCTAAAACACTCAAATTGACCGTTCTGGTATGATTTTAAATTGTGAACAATAGATTTCTCCTGTGGTTTAATGTAAGTGTAGATGTTATCGATAAAAGTTTCACAGGTAGAAGAAATACTCTAACGAGCTTTTTTTTTTTAGTTCCAATGAACTATTATAAAAAAGATAAGGCAGATTGTAACAACCAACGAATTTCAAAATCTTACTGCCGTGATTACTGGCATCTAACAAATTTGTATTAAAATTTCGACTTGTTTTTACTTTTGTCACTAATTTAACACAAAGCTTGATGCGTTATAGACTCAAATAATTTATAGGAGGAATGTGGGGTGTACATGTTCATTACAACTAGCCGCTCGAGCTCCTCACAGGATATTTCAATAACCTGCTGAACTGAAAGGTTCACAATATCTGTTCTTACCTTAAATTTTAAATATTTTTTTGTTATTGTTAAGGATTGGACACATATTGAACTCTATCTGCTGAAGGAGCTAGCAACCTGGTGAATTAAGGATTGGACACGTATTGAACTTGAACTCTATCTGTTGAATGAGCTAGCAATCTAATGAATGACAAAACTTATAACTTTTTATAGTAATTTTTGTACCTGACCGGTGATGATTTTCTTGGAGCTTAGAGAATTAGTCTTTATTAAATCGTTTGTATAGAGGTATGTAAAGTTTCTCATTTTTATGTACTAACGCAAGTACGCGAGAAATAGTTGCTGACAACAGGCAAAAAGAAATTTCGTTTCTAAAGCACTTTCAATAGTTTCGTATTACGAGTTGTGCAATACGGCCAAAATGTTATCATTTTATGACCATCATGTTTACCATTTATTGTAAGTCGCAAGTAAAACGAAACTTATAGAGTATTTTCCATTGACCTATAATAATTAAATTTGGCAAGAAGAAAAGAAGAAAGCATAAGTAGAGGAAAAAATCTGAAAATCAAAAATTGTAGTTATATAACTCGCTCTAGTTATATTGTAACTTGCTCTAAGATAACTCAAGATTTTTAAAAATTCCAATTTTTTTTTAAGGAAATTTGAAAACTTTTTAAAAAAAGGCAAAGGTTTCGCAATTCTCAGGATTAACATTCTCCAGTATCGGTATCTAAACAGGCGAAAATCATCAAGATTCTTAACGGGTGCAATATGTATAAACATAGTTAAGTTTATACGGATTCCTGAAGATGCAAGTACTCGCACATGCCCGGTTTATAATTTTATCCGCAGGTTGTTGCAGTCGAGGCACGTGGAACAACCTTAAAATAATTTTGAATCTATATTTATAAATCATCTGTTCTGTGAACTAAAGTTCAATAAAATTACTTAAATATTTAAAAATACTTAAAAATTGGAATTCAGAGTCCTAGTTTAGGAAGGAAGTTGCGTTATTATTAAGTAAAGTGTACGTCATAACCAATATAATGATAAAATAAATAAGTAAAAATTTAGCGAGCATGATTAAAAAATAAACGTAAATATGCCAATCAAACCTTATTTAATAAAATTTACAAAACTGCTAAAAAGAAATAAGGTGGAACAGTTCCTGTTATTTATTGTAGTATAGGAGTAAATAAACATCCACAAATAATCTTTACTCACAAAGATTTTTTGGATTATTCCAAATATAGACGTATAAGCAAGCAATAAGGAACTACATTTGAAATTTCAACCCTTATACGTATAAAATAGAAATCTATAGGTTCAGTGCAAACACACAAAATTTTAACTTTCCACTACGAAAATTGAAAAATATTCGTAAAGTTGGAAACTTAATGATTTACCGATTTTAAAATCGAATTTCACCAGATTTTAAGGTTTTAGCGTCGTAGGAATATATTTCAACCATTTTTGTGTGTGTGCGTACGTGCGTGTCTGTGTGGGTGTGTAAGCGAAGCCGTGGACATATTTAAATAAACAATAACCATTGCTAAATTTAATTTAAGCCCAGTAAAGCGGGCGGGTAATGATTGATTTAGATGTATATCCTGATAAAGTTATTTAAAACTTTTAATACACTTTGACACTTTTAATACTCTTATAGTTATTACTTTATTAAAAAAAATAGAAAATAAAATCTTTCAACAAAAATATTGTTATTTCTATGATGAATATGTTTTTTATAGTCTATAAAATATTATTTCTTATTGCGTCTTACGAGGATCTATTATATTTTTTTGCAAAATATTTTTTTTAGTTTCCATGTACTTATCTTCAGTCGCATTGCAAAGACTGAGTATATGACTTTCTTTCATATCAGTCCTCTAACTGATAGGAACAAGTTCGCTTCCGGTGATTATTTTACTTGCGATAAAATAAAAACGAAAGTCAAACTTCAGGATAAGCCCAAATATTTAACAATGCTCGAGCGGCTATAACAATACCTTAAATAGTATGTCAATATTTCGATAACTTTACATTCATAAAAGGTTATTGTGCTGTAGGGTTGTTAGGAAATTCCTGTGATTAAGCACTGCCTGTGACTAAATGCTTTAGTATTTTACGAATTTTCAATTATTTATTAGCTGTAGAATTAATGAACTAATTAATGGCTGTCGTTTGTCTTAGAACTGAAAAAGTTAAACCGTAATTTTGTATGGAAGTTTTTCTTTCAGTAAAAGTACGAAGCGACGTCGACAACGTCAACGATGAAAATACATTGTTCAGTTCATAAAAAAAAATTAATGAAAAAATTTTTTACTCTATTTTAGTTTAAAATTTCGTTATATAACTTGTCTCATGAAAACAATTAGGGTCTTTTTTTGGACCTACTTTAAGACTCACTTTTAAAAAAGTCATATTTAAAATGTAATTTATTTAGTGATTCAGGCTAGTTACAAAATAAATTTTATAACTGACAACAAAGGCGCCTTATTTTTAAAAGTAAATTTAAAACGAGTCTCCCGCAAAGGCGCTAAGGCTCGTGTTTTAAATAAACACTGGCCATACTCTAAAAATTAAGGTTAACTAAGACAGATTTTTTCTTAGTTGAGGTTTAATTAATTACAGCAACTGTGTATATCAACGAAAGCGGATTCGTTATAACAACAAGTTCATTTTAATTGAACTAACAATGTAGATACCACATGAATTATAACAAGGAAACACATTGTTTCAATAATTATTTACTTCCTTGTATAATTTGATCAGTTTTATTTAGTTAACTTATTTAGACATATAGATAGGTTAAATCAATGCAGAATGAATTAATTGAAATAATTTAAAATATAAATTAATAGTTTTTATTCTTTCCATTGTTAAACTAACAAATTTATCGTATTTGATTTATCTAATACCTGTTAATTATATTAACTAATATTTCATTCTTAAAACAACAAAGATAAAATGTTCAACTTTAATACCTACTCAACATTATTGGATTAATTATGAATTAAATGTTACATTCTACTGATAGCAATTATTTAATACGATTTTCATTTTAGTTGAGGTGAATAATTAATTTATTAGTTGAAATAAGTAACTACCCTTCCCACCTCACCCCACCGGCGGCGCGAGGGCTGGAGGTGAAGCCTATAGAACAAATCTAGCGCAGATCCTTAGTCAATCGTCACATGAATAGTTGTTTATGTGTCGCTCGAGTTAAAATCGCTTTATTTCGTTCATGATTTCTTTATGTCTTCATTTAATATTTACATTACTTGCAACAGGTCAGATGTACTTCCATCAGTAAATGAAATAGATGTGGTACTGTTGGTTGGTGTCGATGTTGACCAAGTGTATACGTACCAAAAGTATACGGAAACAAAGAACAAACCAAACACAGCACAGAAATTTCATTCTACAATTCATTAATATTTTCGATATCTTGTAATATTATTTTTACATTAGTAAAAAAAAATGTAACGTTGCTTAGTACTATTGAAAAATTAATAAACAAGTCCCTTTTCGCAATTTGTTTTTTGTTTTATTGTATCTAAAATTTGTCACATACGCCAATTACAAGAAATAATGAAATTTATTTTAGGAATCAATTATTGACAAGAAATTAGATTTTTTAAATATAATAATATGTTCTATGAATTATTTATAAGTTGTGTTAATTTGAACATAAATATTGTATTGTGTGAGGTGTTAATTCGCGGCAATCCATAGTAGACGCTTGCCTGCAACATGCATTAACATGCAGCATGCAACCCACCGATGACCCTCGAATCTGCCTCTCCACTACGAATCTCTATCCAAATGAATGAATATTGATTCCAGAGGATTGACAGATATCGAACACCTAAGCAAGTGTTATTTATTTTTATAATTATCTAATTCCGCCAACTTTTTAGTAGTATAAGTAGGTTTTACTTTATATTTCATCTGGTAGCATTGACATGAACTTCGGCTTTTTATAATTGCCGGTGGATAAAATATAGTACAGCACACGCCGTGGTAACCATTATGTAGGCCGGTTGCGGATGGAGTTGCGCGCACGCTAGCACTAATTTTCCAAATGAATAAAATATCTTAAGCCTGTATTAATAAACGATACTCATCTTTGAGACGGCGTTTGAGTTAGTACTGGAGGCACTGTCCCAATTAATATGTCGTATGTAAGTTCACTCTTAAATGTGGTTCATATGGACTGTGGGCGTTTCAGGTGATTAAGAGTGAATTTTAGGACAAGCTCTCATATGCGGACTCTTAGGCAATCTCAGAGTTGAGTGTGATTTATTGATACGGGCCTTAGTCAATGAAACAAAATGTTTTTGGGGCCTCTTCAATCATCTTCTTTTAAACTGACTTTAAACAAAAAGTCACTTTTAAAATTAGTTTTGCGTTCCACGTCCTCCTTTTAGCGGTTTTTCAGCCCTAACAACTGTTAAAAGGAGAGTGTGGAACGCAAAGCTAATTTTAAAAATGACTTTTTGTTAAATATCAGTAAGAGAGAAGATGATGAGAAAGGCCCTTAGTGGATTTAAACAAAAGTAGCTTAGTTGTCATGATAATGTTATCTAGCAGCATTAAACGAGTTTCATAGTCGATACAAGTAAATGAATTTGATTATAATAAAAATTATGTGGTTCAAATGTAATAAGTTCTAAATTGAATTTGTTAAGCTGAATCAATTAGGTACTAAAATCATTTCTGTGTTGGTAGTGATCATGGTCTTGGTTGAATTTATTAAAATGAATTAGTTATTATAACAATTTTCCTGTTGATATTGACCAGACGTTAATTGAATTTGTTAAGATGAATTAGTTAGTGTAACCATTTTTCATATTCATACAGAATAAATTCTTAATTGCCTTAGTTAACGAATAATAATAAGAGCTATACAGTTGACTCGTCAATTGAATAATGATAATCAACCAAAATCGTATTCTTGTTAGGCTAGTGTAATAAGATACTTGTCCACGGGAATCACGATTTTGTTAGAAGCAACCAAACTTTTTTTTGAGTACACTTACGTCGTATAAAACTGTTTTTATACGCCCTAAGCATTCCGCCCTAATACCTCTGTAGGTATTAGGGCGGAATGCTTAACAATTCAGTGGCGTTGTTACCCGACGTACGGTATCAGTATCTACTAGTTTAAGCGTTAATTAGCATTTCGTTTCGTGTCATATTATTCATCCGTTATGTACTTAATTATGTAACATAAACTTTTATAATAATATTAAATATCTACCAATATTAAAGTAGACTAACAGAACAACTCTATAGAGTGAATGTGTGTAACGGATAGGTCGGCAGGGGACATATTTAATATTGGCATATTAAATAAGGTTCAAATTTTAATCACCCGAAACCGACGAGCTTGCATGAAAAGATTGGAGAATGTCTGTGAAGCTCGAGAGATGTACAAAGATGGTACCATCTGGAAATCTATAGTATCTGCCTACCCTTCTGGGAAATAGGCGTGAGTTTATGTTATTGTTATTATATTAACGACAAATTTTGTACATTTAAATATACTACATAAACCGAGATCTATTCATACTTTGCTCAGATTACAATAGATTTTAGATGATATAAGACTTATTCTGGATTGTAGATATAAAAAGTAACAAATTACTACAAGATAAACAAGAACTTTTAAAGTGCAATATGGTTTATTAAATCTCAAAATTAATTATTTCACATAAGTATAAAAACACTAGAAATACAGACTACATATTTTGTAACGTTAAATAAGTTATCATGCAATAGGTGCAGTTGCAGGTTATAGCACAAATAAGTTCGTATTGTGCGCATGGGACATGTCTTAAGTCTTTAGTCTAGGTCACTTGTGTTTTTTTTTTAAACTAACTATAATAAAAATAATTAAAAAAAATATTAACATTGAATCTTCTAAATTCAACAATTTAAAACTTATTTTTTATTTAAATCGTAGATCAAATTAATAGATAGGTACCTATGCATATAACACAACTTTAAAATTGTTTATTAAAACTTTGATCTAAAAATGTTTAGATATTAAAAAATCTAAAATAATAAACCTGTTGTGAGAAATCACAACAGCAAAACATTTCCTTTAGATTTGTGAAACAACAAGTAGTTCAATAAATAAATACGTTTGCGTATAAAGCAACAAAATGCTTTACGAAAACATAATTGTATGATAAAGTTGTACTGTAAATAGATAATTATAATATCATATAGGTAGTATTGCATAATTATAATATCATAATAAGTAATAATGTTTATATACACATTACTACTCTTAATGCAATTCTACTACAACTGTCTAAGAAATTGCAAAAACAAAGTTTAAAAATAGTATGTAGGTACATAATAGGTATTATTTCGTTGAAAAATTAAAGGAGCATAATAAAAAAATTAAAGTTATTTTTTGTTTTTCATATAAAATAAACTGTTTAATCTACGTAATTATAGGCAGAAATTTGTTAAATCGATTTTAATTACGAGTTTTGTGTCACAGGATTCTGTAGCCAAAGGTAAAATCGGATCGATTAAAAAATAAAGTCGACTCTTTTTTTTACGAATTAAAGTTTACACCACGCAGATTGAATATTTGTCTAACAGAATAAATCATTTACATGGCTTAACAGTAATTTGCCTATCGCTTAATAGTTATAGTCTAAAATTTAGAAATATACTTTGCAATGCGATAACTCCACCCCATGCAGTTTTCTCAGGTCATCTAATGTTGGAAATGGAAAAATGTTTATGAAATGGTTTTTAGGGTTCCGTACTCAAAGGTCGCCATCGGGATCCTATTATTAAGGCTCATCAGCCTGTCCGTCCATTTGTCATAAAGACTGTGTCTTTTTGACCGTAACAGATAGACATTTGAAATTTTCTCAGAGTGCCTATCACTATCACCGCTATAAAGACAAGTAATAAAAATAAAATAAAGTTAAAACTTAAATGGCGTTCCATTCCGATTTTAATTTTTGTTTTTAAGAAGTATTATAAATATATATGTTGTAGTGTTAAATATTGTGTTGTGGTACGGAACCTTTTATGGGGGAGTTCAACTCACACTTGGCCCCCTTTTTAGTGTACATAACAAGTATCATTGCCTCGTTTGGTTCGTCTCTAACTCTTTGACATCACAAATAAATATTAATCGCTGTGTACAGACAAGTTATTAAGTCAGTACAAATGTGTTAACAACGTCAAATATTTTCTTTGTGATTTAATAAGCCTGTACTAAACTTGAATAAACAAATACGAGTTACGAGATCGATGTTGTTTTGCTTTGAATAATTATTAGGCGTTAGAATCAATAGCCGAATGTTTGTACGCTACGTGTTGAGATTGTGACAATAGTGTTTTACTTTGTTCTGCGCCTACGCATCCAACATCCAAGTCGCAAGTCACCTGTCGCCTCTGGGCGGGCTATAAGCTTTTGGAAAGCTCTCTCCAATGCAGCGGAGGCTTTGACGCGTGACGCCATTAGCTGTAAAACGACCAATCCGGCTCGGGGGCGGGGCGATGCGCACGCGCCTCTCGCGAATGAATTTAGGACTCAGTATAAACGCAGCTGCCGTTTCGTTGGTACGTCGGATTCGAAGTTTATGTGTGCTTTCGTTTGCTTTCAATTATGAACTTTTTTTGAGATTCTCCGTATGTAAATCGATAGAGGTTTACACATAGAGACACCGTTTTTTTACATTTTTAATTGTTTTTTTTTTCTGCTATACGGACTTTAAATGTTAATAGAACATGAACTTGTGAATCAGTTATATTGAACAGAAACTGCTGTGAACTTGTGCATGACTTTTATGAACGTAAGCAATATGATGATGGATCAGGCACATTTTGGTGAATACTTACTTCGACAACAAATGCTGCACGCCGCGTCCATCAGCGGATTGCGTGAGTTGTGTTATATGTATTTCGACATTCATTTACAAGTAATGAAACTAATATTGAAAGTGATAAAAGTCGTAATCACTTACTGAGTTTTACAAAAAAATGTTTGTATTCGGTACAAAATTTTAAATAACATCAAGTAATTATTGTAATACCATCGTTCACTTATACAGATCGTATTTCGTATTTTTTGTTATTTTATCTAGGTACACTAACTAATATTTACATTTTTATTACAATACTTACATTGAAAAAGGAGAGTAAGTGGGTACTTGATGTGTTGTATAACGATTTAATCATCTCATTATTCAGTCATGCCCTTACATAATTTTATAATTAATTCAGATTTAGAGGCTTAGACCCTAGACCCTCCGCGCCGAGCCCTACGAACGACGGTTGTCATTAGTATGATGACGACGTCTAGGGCCGATGTCTTGACGTATTCTTTAAGGTGAGGTACGGATTATTTCTTTTAACTTAGTTGAAAATTCATCGTTCGAATCGCCGGTAAAACCCTGTACTTTTTAGTATGAAGAGGAAATTCTAAAGATATATAACATATATATACATATATATTGCATTAATATAAACTTATTTGTTTTAAAACTGTTAAGACTTATGCAAACTGACATTAAACATTATTGTATTTTTAATTTTTGTGGTTGGTCGTCGTTAATTAATAGGCACAAATCTGATATTAGCAAATCCCGATGTCCCGTATATAAATATCTTGATATATTTCCAATAGAAGTAAAATAATAATTTTTAACTGGCAGGTTTTTATGAAAGTTCGTTTGTCCAAAGAAAAGACATCAACGCACCTTGTAGTAGTTTTTAACTTGATTGAAACAAATTTGCCTTAATTTTGTATGGTCGTAATTACATAAAAGTGATGCCGAATAAGGAATGAAAAATGTAAAATGTGGTATGTTATATTTGCATTGCGATTCTAATTTGAAGAAAACTCGCATATTAAATACATAGCTTTTCACCGCACTAAGTTCGTTCGCTTATTTTATGTTTACATAGATGTAAAAGTATTATAGCTATACTAACACGACTTATAAATAAATAGCCTTACTGTTGTAGGATTTAGTGTTAGTGGCAACATTTCTATTGATAATGATTAGACGTGAAAAAAAAATTGTGATATTGTTGGTTTTCTAATAAACAGCACACATAAAAAACATACAGGTCTCTGAAATAACATAAATAAAATAATCAAATGCTCAGTTTTATTGATATTGTATTATTCGATAAATTTAATTTGTTGTATAAGGTTTTGTGATCATCCCATTGTTCATGCATATCCTCGCGTAATCTCTTTGACCGTCGATACGGATGTGACCACCGGAACACATCCTTACCGAGGGGCTTACCGTGTCCCTCGAGGCACGGAACGAATAGATTAACTTGATTTGAGTTAAGAGCTCAAGGGTTAATTCGCCCGTGATCAGTAATAACGTTTTATTGTTCATTGTTAAAAATATTTTAAGGGTTTTGAGAAGAGCGACATATAAGATTTTTGATGAAAAACTAAATTGTGTTTAAGGAAAAATTAAGTTACCACATGGTATAAAATTTTATTACGAATAAATTTGTACAAAAAATTTTAGTAGAACTATTGGGCTAAACGATAATGTACAAAATATTTACAATACTTTAAAGAATTTTGTAACGGATTGGAACCGGGACGGTGTTTCTTCTAATTATATTAATTTTTATTTATTTCAAGCAAAAGTATAGAAATAATTTAACGAATAGCTTATCATTGATGTAATGAGACTCACTGAACCTATTCTTAAGGATTATACAGTTTTTCGGTAAAAGTTAGTTAAATGTATTTTTTCTTCGCAATCGATGAATAGGTACATATTTTCACATCCCTTCTTTTTATAACAGTTTTTAGAATGCATTCGTATTTTCGTCCACCTCCTCAATCCCCTACAATGCGCCAATTCGAGCATTTTAAAACGCGAGATCTTAACCCTTAAAACTGATTTTGACTGCCGTCATCTTCAAGTATGCGTATCGATAATGATTTTTTTTTTTACTACGCGGCAGCGACAAAATAATTTTTTTTTTTGGCTGTTACTCTACGACTTGAATACGTGTACTCTGAACATCACTAAAATCAATTTATATGGAGAGTTCTTCGGCATGGGATTATTTTCTCACAATCGTAAGTATGAAATATGAAACTCTTGGCATGCGAGCGGTATCACACTCGGTCAATTTGAATGTTGAGATTGATATCATGTCCGGCTCGATTGGAATCTCGAAGACGGAAACTTTTACGTTCACAAATACTTTCACGGCAGTTTAAGGCGTTTGAAAGTAAAAATTATGTGATTCACGGTCTTTAGCTTGAATTTTGAAGTTTCGTGTGCGAGTTATATCTCAAAAATATTGTATTTGATAGATCTGATCAGGTTATATAAGAGAAATTCATTATCAAAACATTGAACAGTAAAATGCAAGACTTATGCATCGTGAATTAAGTATTTTAAACAAGTTATTTTTCCTTGTTGCCAACTATTCAGCTAAACGAATCTGGGTGGCAGTTTAGTATACCGTGTACCATACTCCAAGAAAATTAAGTAACTGATCAGGTCCAAATCAAAACTTCCGATTGTTTTCGCCAACAATAAATTTGATTTTCATGTTGACTTCACCATAAAAAGAGATAACTATATATATTTACATACAATGAATTGACATGTTTTTTCGTACAAACAACGGGAATTATGCTATATTGACGTACATATCAGTTTTTTAAAACTTAAATCATTTTATCTCGTCTTACACATTTTTATATAATTTACGTAAATTCTTAACGTTCTCTATTTATACAAATTACAGAAAATAAACTTCTAGTGATATCGACCGCTCATGTTTGTTTTGGAATCAAAAGGCATCAGCTTCAAAACCCTACTCCGGTTTTTCTGACGATTAAGTTGTTGACATGATCAAATTAAACTAAGTTATTGTCTTTTTTCTCGGCGTATATAGCGCCCGACTAGCATTATACTTTTATAAAATGGAATACCTATACATAAAAACAGGTCTTAACAAATGTTTAAAATTATCTTATAAGTCAAAGTACTGATTTCTAATATAGATATGGTATATAAAAACATTTTTGACTAGACAAATGAAAATAAAATTTAAAAGTTGCGAAATTCATACATTCAATTGCAAGAAAAAAATTCGGAGAAAGGAGTATCAAATAAAAAATAAATCTTCCATCTAAGGGCGGATCTAGCCTCAAAGTCGTGGGGTACACACATTCGTGGTTCAGGCTGAACTGGCTGTAATCTGATTAAAATAGTATGACAAACACCCAGCCCAGGGGGGTCATGATTTCCATGACCCCCGCTCCTCGATCCGCCCCTGCTTCCAACGACATTAATCTGGAAGATTCCTCAGTATTCTATATAATCATATGTTTTTTTTTCCAATGATTCGAAAAAATATTGTTTCCATTTTGTTTTTTTCATAGTAACTCAAGTAAGTAATGGTTATCTATTATTTTAGCGGTAGTATATCTCCATATAGGTTATTATGTTGAACAGTATATTTTTATTAAATAAACTGCAACACAATATGAATATTCATGGTTTCAAAATACGCCCCTTTCAATAGCAGAATAAGACGTTATGTGTGCCATGTATTATATTATCAGTACACAGAAAAAAAAAGAATTATTGTTCCAAGACAAATATGTTTGATGCAAGAATATTTTTTTGGAAGATCTTCATTGTTTTTTGGTGAAGCAGAAATCTTACAGAACCAAGTAAGATTTTATTGGTTCGAGTATATTATTGGTTCTTCGAGATATTAATGGTTTATCAAAAAAAATTCTTGGCCACTTACACCTTTTTTTCCCGTGTATAAGTGTAAGGCCCACTTGAATATCGTTATTTTCACTGGCAATATTATATAAATATCTTAGAAAATTTTGATGTATAACTTTTTTCTTTTAAAGTTATAGTTTTAACTATGATTAGGTACGTATTAGTTAAAATTCTTTTAAGACTATTTTGCGTTTGATTGTTCAGCAAAAAAGAGATTCCTAAAAATCGTATAGAAGCGCTTGCGCGGCTATTATAGTGAAACCTGGTTAAGTGAGATATCAAAGGACTTGCAAATTTGTCTCACTTATAGAGGTACTCCACTTACCCAGTGTCTCAGATATCTGGTATAAATAAATATCTGTCTCATTTACAGAGGGTTCCATTAATAGAACCTTCAACTTCATACCGTAACTTCAGTTTTTCACGTACTGATAATGATTTATTTACAAACTTTCCGATTTATATCAATTAATTTTGTCTTTTACACACTCTGTTTATTCGCTATACTAGCTTTTGTCCCCGGCTCCGCCCACATGGACACCGGACTGAATTATTTTACCATCTATGTATATCGACCGATCGCTGTCAATCACTTCCATCTTTAAATCTCGGTTCAGGCTCCGCTTTTGGTTCCTATTCTGCTTCTGGTCTAAATTCTCTTTCTTTTCAAAATATACGCAGGTAATTCACCCGCGGCTCCGCCTGCACGGGCGTTCAACTAATTCTATGATCTTTTATGTCGATCGATGACATTATCCACTAGGCTTCCGACCTCAGTTCCGTTCTCGATTCTATACCAGGAAATCCATATTCTTGCGTCGCAAAGGTTTTGTTATGAATCGGTCCCATTTACGCTCTCGATCCTGATCCCGGTACTGCTCGTGAATATGTTCCCAAACCGATGGTGCACTCGTACACTGTTGTTGCCAATTATCAATAGACGTAAGTGAAGAATTCGTTCTAGCATCACACAAGTACTGTCGCGAACAAAAGTTAGTATCTTTATAAATAATATTCTATGCGTAATTCTGTTGTGTAAACTGTATTATTGTACGGTTTAAGATTATTCAGTTCAGCCATTACAGCATGATTGAGTAACAAACATCCAAACATAAATCTTTCACATTTATAATATTATAAAGGATGTTATGGAAGATTACATGTCAAGACAGTGAAAGAATAATTCTATGTATTTTTTAAAGATAATGCTAAATCGTTAAATAGGAAGCCGTTAAAAATAAATGTATGTAAACTTGTCGGTAGATATCATTGATTTATCAATAAATACATCAATGGTAATTGCATACAAAAAATCAATTTTTCGTGTTTTTGTTCTATTATTTAACTGTTCTATTATACACTTGAATAGAAGATTAACATATTTTTTTGTTTGCGTACCGATTGGAATGAAAATGATCCAAAAGGCTTATTATTATACATCAGTGAAAATCGCTTTCAAGTGGGATAAGCAGTTTCTGAGATTAACGTTTGCAAATGCACAGACATACAGACAAAAATTTTAAAACCTTTTTTTTTGCCCCAGTAACATAAATAAAAAGTGTATATACTGTTTTATTTTTTTTTGTAACGATATGGATCGTTTACGATTTTATTGTATGTAATGTATAAATTACTGAAAATTACAGTTTCTAATACTCTAATTATTGAAATAACATTTTATTAAGGTGATGTTTTAATGTACTACTAGCATTGTGCAATGAGGTTATACCTGCCTCCTTCCGCTTTTCCAATTTATTTTGTCCGACATATAATTTTGCCCCGATCAATTATTTTCGGCTGTCTGATTAGCATGTATCTGATATGTGCTTTAACATAAGCGCGTGTTCATGATTTTGCATTACATTTGAGATATTTAGATGCGACTTTTCCTGTTCTAAAGAGCATTTTCAGAGAAATTATTGCATTTTAACGACATATTATAGTGTAGCGAAATCAAGCTGAACAGTGGTTGCTTTCATTTCATAAAATTATTATTGCATAGTTATAAAATGTTTAATAAACAAATATTAAAAGTTTAATAATTTTCGAGGTTCGTTATTATTTCAAAAGCTATAACGACACTTTCAAAGATCAACTGTAAAACAATAATTTTAAACATTTTTTTTTTCATAAAAGTTTTAAATAAAACCATAAAATATAAGATGCAATTTCAAAACGAATTTCAACAAACTTTTATTTAATATCCTATTTATATAGAGTAAAATAACTATGTATTTCCCTCTTCAACTTCTAAAATTATTTAACATTCTAATACTTTTATTTTGGGGTTACTTTTGGGGGCATAGACAGGTAACTTAAAAAGTTCCAGAAACTGTTCCGTGTAACATACCGAATTAATGAGTTTCTTGTGTGGGTTTCAAAGGAAACTATTTTTATAAGTTGTAAATAAATAGTTTTAGTTAAGAAAATTGATAAAAACATTACATTTTCCCTCTTTTTTTATGAAAAAAAAAATTGTTCCCTGCTTGTAGACTATAGAATAATTTAAAATAAAAAACTAGGTAAATCTCTCAAAATTTTGCGTAAAAACATTTGTTGTCGTTAATCTCTGCAAGCAAATCTGGATCAGATTTAAAAAAGAAGGAGTGTTAGATACATATTTATCGTACAGAACTCTCTTTACGCGAATTTAACTCACACATTTCCAGTTTCCTTATTCATATTTGCCATTGTTTTATTGCACTGTATGATTGTGACAAATTTCAACTTTCTGCATCAAAGCATCTTTGAGAGATACTATTGTTCCATCGTACTGTTGCAAACTACTCTCATAAACAATAAAATATCAGTATAACCCTCCTCTTAAATAAATAACAGAATAAGATTCTGCCTGTTCACCACTTCAGAAATGTGTCGGCTTGGTTGTCTACGTTAAATGTCAATTTTCTATTAGTCTTAATATTCCAAAAATACCAGATAATTGTTTTTACGTAAATGTGATTTGTTTACGACTTTTTCTTTGATTAGAGATGATATATTTATGATTTTCTTTACATTTAGATAATTTTGTAATCCAGTCTTTACTGGGAATAGATATCGGAACTTGAATATTATTAAGTTATTTTTTTTTGGCCATCATTGCGTTAACGAGTTAAGTGCAATCGGTTAAAATGTCCTAGTGATTCTGTTGTGTACTTTTCTGTCGCCCGATACAAAAAAATTCTTGGGCCACCAAAAATTCACAGCTAGTTGTAAATAACAAAATGTAATATTATTAAACATATTAGAGATTTACATTGAATTTGTCGTTTTCGAAATAATTTAATCACATCTAATCGAAATTCACATTATAAATGCGGAAACTGCATTGACGGAATATATATTTATGAGAGTTATTTTAGTCTAAAAATGTTTTCAGCTAGTCTGTACCTAAAAGAAATTTAGTTTAACAAATAAGATTTATTTTAATACACGAAACATATAATAGATTCAAATCAATACAATGTAAATAGGACCAGTGACTTTGTTAATTGTTACTTCTTTTACTCTAGGGTACCCACCGTACCAAATGTATACGAAAATCTAGGCAGGGCGGATATCGTATTTCCAGAAAAATAATCATGTAAATCGGACCATGGGTTCTCGAGCTGTAAGAATGCCAATGGACAAACAAACAATCACTATTTTGTTCCTCTGTTCCAATTTCTTTCAAGTAACGCTTCAAAAATTGGTAGAGTGGTGTCAAAAAGAAAAATATTCAAACAGGGCTTTCGTGCTACATGTCTTTGAATACGTGTTTATCAATTTTTGCGTGTTTCGTCGAAAGGTATACCAATATGCCGCAACACTGTCTTATGAGTGTTTTCATACAAAACAATTGCGCTCCTTGGCTGCGCGGTGTGAAATTTGTCGTCTGAATGTAACTCAAATCGACTTCAAGTCGTTGTTTGATCAGTTCTTTTACTAACACAGTCAGCCGGCAAACACTGCTGAAGACGACAAATACGGAATTGTTTGTGGTTGTGTGAACAGAGGTACCTAACTTTTTTACTTCTGTTATTAACTTGTACTTGTGTTTCAATAGAATGCTTATGAATTGTAGGCATTTATTTTCTTTAAAAATGTACTTATTTCAAAGGATATTATATGCGCATTTTATACATATGAATAATAAAATCATCATCGTGTTTATTTTCATTTTAATGAACTATTACATTTTACAATTTTATGGTAGCTGATAAACATCTATTTTTTTCTGACATCTGTTATAATTCCGTTTTTATAAAGCGTTGGAATGTTATAACTGCCATTTTATAACTCAAATTTGTGTTCACTTTTATTCTTAATATTCAACATTATGAAGTAGGTATATACGCACCATGCAAACAAAATCTCTTTCGATTGTATATGTACTCTATGCATATAAGAAAACAAAATACATACGTGAAGTACTTTTGTTACTGAAAAAACATTACTATAATGCAACTATTATTAATAATAGTGTTTGCTATGCCATTCTTAGAACACCGCGCCGGCGCGTGCGCATCCGAGCCGCCGGCCTGCGAGGCACGTCTGCTCAACGCAGAGCTGTGGCGCCGCTTCCATGACATCGGCACCGAAATGATCATCACCAAAGGTGGCAGGTAATTAATCAATATTCCTTTGCTTAAATCTCATAAGTTAAACATTTAATTGGAATCAATTCTTCTTTTCTTCTTCTACTTCTCTTGTAGATATCATTTTACTAATGTCCAAAAATAACCACACGATTATTATGAAATGCAACCCACACTTTTTCATAATGTCACATGATTAAAGAAAGTTCGCGAGGCAATCGTATGCACATGTATTCAAACTTATCTGAGATTAAACACGATAATATAATCTTTGCTCTGTTGGTTTTTATATTTTTATGTGGTTTTTTTTTACTACAAACCAGGGATCGCATAATAATTCAAACTAGAAAATAAAAATTAAGTTCAAAAACTAAAAATTCTGACTATTAACATGACGCTCTAAAAGTATAAAACAAGAAAATATACTCATGAGAAATCGTTATTTACAAACTTGTTCAGTATTTATTGCCTGTTAAATAAAAAACTTGCACATAATACATTTAAATGTATTTAATACATATTAATAACCTAACTACGCTAACAAAACTACATTTTAAAAGTAGTAAGCCGTTATAAGCTTTAGGGCAAAGAGCATCTAGAGGGCATCATATCACTATGTATATGAGGTAGAACCGTATGAAGCTACTCCCAGCTTATGTTAATATTATTACAAACGTAGTAAATATAATTTTAATATGAGGACCATAGTCCATAATGAAATACGTATTTATTATATATGTATTTTGGGTAGATTTAGAGGGAAAATATGTTTGACTCACATCTGAGGCGCAATATTAGGAATTACTCCCAATTATCGAGTGCATGAAAGCAAAACGGCAAGCAACGATCAACAATATACATATTTAGAATGTGCTTATTAAGCCCTTTAATTCGACACCCAACACGTCATCATTGAATTGTTTTTTTTTTGGCTCATGACTTTATGTTCTCTAGACGGCGCCACATTCAATTTAATGTGACGTCACATAACTTATAAACAGACCATCAAAACGTTTCTAACGATACCTCGTTTGACACATTATCATAAGTCGTTTAGAAGTTATGAGGCAACAAATACTTAAAAACCCACACATACTTAAAACCCACACACATGCATACCGTTTGCAGTATCGAGTTACTATATCCTATATATATATATATAATTTTTTATCGCAAGAAGATACGTAAATATTATTAAAATGGTTGTATTAGCGCAATTAGTCAATTCGAAGTCCATAATAAATCGTAAAAAAATTAATAAAATATCCGTGGACACTTAAACGGAAGTCCAAAAATTATTATAATCGATATACATATTTCAAAACTGCATCCGAGCACCGAAAATGTTCCTATGAATGAGTGTGCGCGGAAAGGGCTCATTATTCATGTATTTTATTGACGAGCTCGAATGGCGCTTAATTAATTCTCAGATAGCAATCAGCGGGCATCAGAGCGTCTCCGGTACCAACTCTAAGCTGCAGTTCCTCGTGGGTTGGTGCCTGCTATAAATTATTATAGATAAAAAAAAAACAGAATAATGGTTAACTCATTTTCTATAATCGAAATGAAACAAGTTCAAGTTAATAATTCTGATTTTTCACGTAACGATGACAAATAGGTAGTCATGTATTCCATAGAAAAAGCAAAGTAAAACTTTCACTATATAATAGTTTAATATGGCAGTTTTGAATGTAATTTTGGATAATTATTTATTGTTAATGGGAAATAATAAAATATTTACGACTGTTTTGGTGGATTTGAGAAATTTTGGAAAAGAAGGCACAAGTCGATGATTTAGTTTAAATTAAAAAAAAGAACGAAGAGAAAATGCGCTCGTAGTGCGAAGTAGCCAAGTAACCCGCTGACTCGAATGAGAAAAAGAAAACGTTACACCCACTAATCGCGGAGTCCATTAAAAGACGCAGCTGTCGCGGCCCGAGGTCAATTTTAGAAAACACATTACTCGTCATAAATATATCTCCGAAGAAGGCAAAAAGCTAACGAAAACCCATTACGGCTGCCGAATCTGACGCGGGGCTTGTTAACGGATAATTTGGGAGCGGGCGGACCTCCGTCATAGACAAAACAAACATCTGCCGGGGCCGTAATTTGTGCATTTCTCTAAATGGGCGCGCGCACAAATTACATCTTATTATAAGCTTGTTTGCTTTACGACGGTACCCCTTCAATTACGTTTTTTGGAGATCGATAATGCGACCCAGCAGTGAACAAATTATATGTTGGCGCGGACCGGCGCCTGCGCCGCGCGCACCGCCCGCGCCGCCGCGCCGCTCTCGCAGTACCGATACTCGTTAATTAATGGCGCGTAATCGCTTATGGACACGGTCCGCACTCGGTGTCATTATCGAACAAAAAAATAAACGTATTCAGAGATTTATATGTTTATTCTCCTCGTCGTTCGGCTTCCCTTTAGCCCTGCCGCATCGTGGCAGGCGGCGCCGCATCACGTTGCAGCTTCAAAAGAGGCTGCGGCGCTGTCCGCCCGCACTCCGATGCCTTACCGCTTCGTGGGCGCGTTTGTGAATTTCGTTAAATGCCGACCGCTCCGCATCTTTGTTCCCGCCGGGGCGGGTCGTGTTGTTTTGTACCGCGACGACGGCGACTCGGGGGCCGGCGCCGGCCGGGGCGCCGCGGCCGTCGCGCCGGCGCCCTCTGCCCCTCGAACAATAAGGCCCCACCACCGCGACCGAGATCGATGTATCGTGAGGTCACAGAGTGCAGGTCGACGCTTTTAGGCAGTGTTCAAACAAACCTAAAAGCCGGGCTGAGGGATTTCGCCGAGAGGCCGGCGGCGGGGGGCTGACGCTCTTCGAGAGGGGCGTCTACATTGATAGAGCAAATAGGGATTTGGGCGGTTCGTTTGTTCGCGCGTTGCTCACGGCGAGCCACGTAGTTTAACACCTGCCGTATCGCCTATCGTTTTTGCTTGTGTTACATATTAGAAAAACATATCCATGGATTCCTGTCAGTAGGTCGATACTTTCTTGACGGCGACTTTGACTTCGATGCTTAAATTGAATTTAACGTCTTTACATACAATCGTGAAGTTCCCATACGTTACGATTTAACATTCGTATTTTTTAAACCTTTGGGTTATTTGTCTTGTCCTAAAAAGCTGAAATGGAGTTCAAAATGAATTTGTAAAATGTATATTTTCTTTCTTGTCCTACTATTGAGTGAGGATTGCAAATCCTACGGGTAAAAAAATCTCACAATTCAAAATTAATATAATGTATCTAATTTAATAATAATTAATACAATAATTTCTTCATCTAGACAAAGAGATAACCACGATTCGATTCCGATTCCGTGTCTCTCTCGATTTTGATTTTGGTTTCAAGTTAGAAATTGATTCCAATTTTTCGACTCAATTTCAATCAAATTATATACCATTAAAATATATAAGAGGAACATGTCTTTTTTTTATGACGAAAGCACACGTACCAAGGCTAAATTGTTTTATAGTAAACGATCTAAAAAGGAAATCTAAAACGGTACTTGTTAGTCTAAAGTCATTTAAATGTAACCCAAAAAGGAGTAAGTGTAAGTATGCTTACAAAATTTTGAAACGTATCAAATGAGCAAATATTGTAGTTAGTGTTTATTTAATTATGTAATTTCATCGTATATATAAGTTTATCTATTTTTTTCCATTATTATTATCTATGTAAATAAACCGTTATAATTTATTGTGAGTCAAAATGGATTTGCTAACAAGTAGAAAATCGGCAAGAATGTTTTAGTAGTTATAGCACACATTCATGACGTATCAATCCACATGCTGTTGTGATAGGTACACAAAATTATCAAAACCTGCAATAATCTTTCCTATAAACAAACAGCGGGACCCAATTTCTAACTATAGTTTATTTGTTTTTTTTTTCTGAGAGATGAAATATGACAAATGGGCTCGGCGCGCCGACGGGCGCTCGGCACTCGCGTGTCGTCTCGCGGACCTCCCGCCATTTTAAAAACAAACACACGCACACTTGGGCACGCGCACAGTCGAAAAACTCGTTATTTATCCTCGTGTTATTCGACAGGAAGGGCGCGCCCAAATTCGCCTCGAAAAACTATAAGTTATAATTATTATGAACGTAGGCCGAGTTGCGACTTCATCCCGCGTGTGGACCGGCTCATGGCTGATTGTGTTCCTCCGAATGTCGCCGTCTTCATATTGCATACATGTTGTTATGTCATGGGGCTTAATAATGGTGCGCTGTGGTATATTCTTATGCTTGTATATTACAAAATGCAATGTCTCTCTGTCCGTATATGTGCTTGCAACTCGAGAACCACTGGTCCCAATTTCATGATATTTTTCTTAGAATAAAAATGCACTATCTGACCAGGTATACACTAATTTTTGTCTGCAGCTTTGCTCGCGTGAATGTTGAACTAATTCCTTACTTTTATACCGATCGGTTGTCGGTGACAGTATAAAGATCAATATCACCGGTTTGGGATTGCAGTGGCAAGCAAAACCTAGATCAATTTCAAGAGCGGATGTGAAATCTTTACATCTATAAGTGCAACAAAACTGTAGGATCGCCGTGTCTGTACATACATTGAATATATTGTATTCATCTGTACATATCAAAAACTGATTGCCGGTGATGTAGGGAGTATAAAACAATACTAGAATAAGGTTGTTTTGACAATGTTTGCCTATCTATTTGAATCTCGAAAACTACTCGCCGTATTTTCATGAAGTTTTCACAGCTAAAATTGGCGTAACTTGAAGCAACATAAAAGAGGTTTATTTCATTAATATCGGCTTAGATAAAATTAGTTAATTTTTATAAAAAGTGTTCACAGCAGTTTTTGAATGTTCAGTACCACGATCACCGTGTAGTACACCAAGTGACTAATACGAATTCTTAAGTCAGTATTTTTACTTCAGAAAGTAGATTTGACGCGTGCGAAGACGTGAGCACAACCAATAATAAAATAATTTAACGGCAGTACGTGTGTTTTCGGTGCAAGAATAAGCTTTCCTCTGGAATAATTTGATCGGAATTGAATCGCGGGCGAATTCAGGTTCGCGGTCGAGAATTAGGGTTTGAATTGACGCTGAAACTGTAAATAAGCACGAGATTGGAACTGAGAAAGAGGGAGACCGAAACGGACAGCGGGAACAGGGACGGAAACAAGAGAGGGAATGGGTGATCGGGATCATGGCTGACAGTGGAAGAATGAAAGAAGAAGAAAAGGTAAAAAAAAAGACAAAGAAATTAATTCTATATCCAAGGTATGCAAGCGTAGCCAGGAGTGAAAATGAATTTATTCCAATTCATTACTCGACTCTTATACTCATAGTAAATGACGCATTAGTAGCAAACGCAAACAGCATAATAATTTCAAGCTATGATATTTCAGCTCAACTTGGTGCTGAAATGACAACACAATGCCATAGATACTCTTGAGGTGTGTACAATTTAATTTTATTGTACAATACAATTTCACTTATTTACCACTAGTTCAGACCAATTCTGTAAACTTTAAAAGATTCAGCCGATATCGATATGACGTCAAAATTACGTCAGGATGAGGCAAGTTGCCATAGCGCGTCCTCGGTTACGTAGTTTTGACGTCATAACCATATAGACTGCGCGGTTTAAAGTTTACAGAATTGGTCTACAGCCGATCAATTCTGTAAAGTTTAAACGATTACGAATGTAAGAACTGGCAAGCGACTCTTTTAATGAGATAGGTAGGTAGGTTAGGTCGTAGAAATATAATGGGTACATTAGGATTTTACTCGTGAGGCCACCGCAAAGCCACTCGAGGTCGTTATCGATCGCGTCGATACAGATTCTTATCAAACAAGCAAACTTATACGAGTCGAGGTCGGAGGCCGTTTCTACCCAAAATATCTATTAATTGATTCGATCTGTGTCGTAATTAAAATGGGTGATTAGAACGGCGGGCGCAGCGGCGGCGCTGGCGCCTCAAAGCGTCGCCGCCGACATTCCTTTGTTTTACCACGGGTCGTTTGTCGCCCGCGCGCTGCGGCGCGCGTCCCGCTCGCGCGCGGGCGCGGGCGGGCGCGAGGGACGGCCGGGCGCCGACCGCCTGCGGAGCGGCCGCCGCTTGCCGCGCGCCCGCCCACCCGCCGCACGGCTAATAATCAGATTATGACGGCTCGCGCTCATCTCCATCGACGACGTACGACGGCTCCTCACTCGTTACCGTCTCCGCCGAATCTGACATTAGAATTTCCCGCTGGCTCTCGATGCGGGGTCGCCTCTCGGGCTCGTCTATGGCCCTGTCTGTACCTACTGCATCTACTACGTCATGCAATAATTATAATTATTAATTGAGAGAAGTCGATATATGGGTACCGATAATCACAATTTTGTATTACGTTTATATACGAAAGTATACTGTATCGAAAACGGACGCAGTGTTGTTCTATAAAGTATAAATATTCATCTGTTCAAAAGACTTGATAGTCGTTTAGTTTCTTCCCAGATATATAATTATATGGGTAGACTGTATAACTATAATTATAAATTTTCGTTGTGCACGAGTAGCAAAAACAACACGAATATTTTTCATTTCAACGCAAAAAAAAATAAGTACTCCAAACAATTCGAGGTTTACTCGACCAACAACGACACCACAATTACATAATACGTCTTCATTTTTATCAGTATTAAAGTAAACGGTTCGTTTGTGTCGAAGATTCGACGGGAACACGAACGCTCACCGTGACGAGGGCTACCGCGTCGCGGGGACTCGAGGAAATATTGTCATCGGATAAAATTGGTAACGTCATCGCGGCTAATGGGCGAGCGCGTCTCGCGGGACGGCGACCGGCGGGCGGAATGCCGAGCGCGCGCCGACCGCGCGCCCCCACGCTACCTCGGCCACCGGGGCGGAGGCGCGCCGGCCGGGCCCACGCCGGCGACGCCGGTGAATCGCGAGCTTCTTCCCGTACGGACGGCCGACGCCGTCGACGTTCGAGCTGCGACGTCGTCGTGTGCCGCGGCCGCACTGAAACAATAGGACGGTTCTCTTTGAAAAAATGAACACGTAGCGACGATTCTTTACAAAAAAAAGTACAGCACCGCGCGCGGGTCGCGGCGGCGGCCGATGATTCGTTTTTTGCTGCGCGAGCGCGGCCCTGATGATAATTTCTCATTAGGTTATAGCGTCGCGGTCGGTGGAATCGTAAATTCCTCGAATAGTTCGGGGAGGAAAGTCTCCGAGGTCGGGCGTTTTGTTTTTGTGGCGCCAGCGCGCAGCCCGTATTAGATCGTTGTCTCGCGATGCACGCGCCGCGCCGGGCGGGACCCGCGTCCGGGATATTTCTCACGCGGTCGGAGCCGTCTTGTTAACATCGTTCGATGACTTTTGTTAGTCCATTCATTATGTTTTCCTGAATATAAAAATATTATATTTATGTGTATAATTCTCTTATACAATCTATGTAGTCTATAATCGAAATTATCAGAAAACGTTTGTTCCCGTATTTTTTGTCTCAACTGAAATGTTCGGAGATAGTAATTGCAATCTTACTTTATTTGAAAAACATTAATATTTTGTCAACTAGATGATTATGTAGTGAATTTTCAGTTCGTTAATGCAAATTTGTATCAATACGAAGACAGATCTTATCATGGACTTTTCTTTAAATTTACTTGATATTTCCTCTACTATACACGATTTTCACATAACTTAAACGAATATGCGCACGCCAGAAAAGTTCTCAAGAGGACTTGATCGATGAACGTCATCATAACTCGGCTAATTTGCACGAATTGTTGTCATCTATCCATCTATTCCTAGGTAATTTATCAAGCGTTTCCTAATAATTAAAAAAAAATCTGCTATTATTCTTTGTCGAATAATCATATAGGTAGCTCAACATATGTCAAAAGAGGGTTTTCAACCAATAACGTTTAATTAATTACGACAATTTTTAGAACGATCCATATATAAGATATCAATGAACCTTAAACGATCGGACGGCACAAAACGGTACGCCGCGGGAGCGGGCGTCGGGCACCGGCGCCGGCGCGCATTTACATACGTCCCGGAGCCGGCCACCGGTGACGGCCGAGATGCTATCTCCCGCCGCCGGGCCACGCGCTGCACCGCGCCACCTATTAAAACTATTTTTGATATACCTCACAGAATTGAGTTTTTAAAATCGTTCCGCCCGATTTACCCACTTCCTCCGCGGCAAAAGTTTCGTGGAATAAAAAATTCAGTTCAGGTCCGTTATCGCCGGCCGCGAGTGCGGTAATTGCCGGAGTAGTCATGCGAGCGGCCGGCGCGCCCGCCGCCCGCCGCCCGCCGCCCGCCGCGCGCCCGGAGCCCTGCGCCGGTACGTGCTCATATTTTTATGGTCCTGTTGATCCACGACTCGACGTCGTCGGGCCCACGAGCCGCGGCTTCCTTGTAATGCTCCACGTGACGTTCGTAAGATTTACGTTTATTTCAGTAGTAAACGCCACGGTGCGTCTATACCGAAATCACTGAAATTGAGTTGAAATATATATTCTAAAAATGTTTTTTTTTTTTTTATTTTCGTTGCTACATTTTAATGATCGGTATTCAAACGAAAATAATATGTGGTAGTTTAAAATTAATATGAGAAAGCACTCTTACATAGTGTCATAGAGTATGCACAATATAATATTTCTGAGTTCAGTATCAAATAAAATGCAGAAGAGGCAAATAAAAAGACACCTAATATATCTAAAAAAACATTTAAACCAAATATTGTATTAAAATAATTACCAAAATCTTTGTCTAGTTAATAATCTTAAGAAGTACTCACATAAAAGTAATGAATGTAAAATGACTCATTCTCTGCTATGCTAAAATAACCGAAAATTTGTAATAAAATTTATCATAGATAATGTATCTTCAAATGTTCCTCTGTTCAGACTTTAAATTCAGGCTTTGTTCTTTCTGTTCTCGTCTAAATTCTGAATCAAAAATAGTAAAATGACTAAATAGTGGGTCAACGACAAATCTCAATATGTTAAAGGGACTTGGTTTTTTACAAAGGTGAATGATAAAAACTTGCAGCGAAAATTTTATATATAATAATCGTTAAAATTCGGAACATTTTATTTTTTTCTCTAAAACTTAAAAAAATCATTCAAAAAGTTGTTTTTTATGTTATGGGTTCCAAGTGATGCTATTAACCATTCATAGATGTCGGATGAGCACACTGTCCTGCCTGGAACATCGATCGTGATTCAAGTTATATGGTTCTATTTAAACTGAATATGTCTACAAAATTTGAAGAGTACAGTCCTAGCTGCAGCATAAGTTTACGGTTCTTCTATATTTTATTGTTGCTGTCATTTTACTGTTCTATATTTTATACTATGCATATACCAGCAGTTGTATAGGCATTGTTAAAAATGTTATGATTTCTCGGATCGGTTGTTATATTTCTACCAATAACATATGTACGGTGTTTCAATAAGACAAGGTAATAAAGAATTTGAACTTGAAAACTAAGTGAATAACAAATGTTTATATGACATAATATTTAAGTTCAAAATTAATAAAACGTCAACGAGAAAGAAATATCAGTAATGAGAGCTGTTCTAGGCTTTGAAATAATTATGTTGGAATATTTTATTTTTAAAAACGTTACAGGATTAACAAAACAAATGACAATATTTTTCTCTACAACGAGTAATTCTGGGTATTCACAAGAAAACCAATTGCTCTCCTGACATTATATTTTGCATTATATATGTAATACAAAATATATAAATTAATACGTGGTTTTCTAAAATGTAACAAAAAAATGTCTGTACCTAAACTGTGCTACCAATACAAAAGTTGTAACTCTTATGTCACACTCACAAAATACTTAGAATTAATCGCCGTCGGCTAGTAATTTACTGTTTAATTCGTTATAAATAGAAAGATTCTTGTAAGTGGGTTGTGCAGCAGCAGAAGTACATTGATAAATAAAAATTGAACATGTTTGAATCTATATGTACAAAATTTCCATTCGACTTTATTAACGCTGAAGAGTTAGTGCCCTGGAGAGGATCTTAAATATACGTCGTAAGACCCACTAGATTTCCCACAATAAGTTATCGGCAAGAGCTCAAAATCGCCTTCCAATATTGTTACTTCACAAATTAAATTAATTTTTATAGTAAAATTTAAATTAAAAATTTAAAAAAACCTCTGCCACAAACAAAACCTCTTAAAAGTAAAAAAAAAACACTTATTATCCGTTGGCACTAAGTAGTAGGTAACATTTTGATCCAAGTGTTGTCGCGTCGAGGGCCTTATAAGTGGATCAATAAAATAACAGAATACAACTAAAAATTATAAACAATGAAGTTCAAATACGAGTAAGCTTTCTAGGCAGTAAGTAAATATATAAATAAAAGTATGTAATCGTTGAATCGGGTCTTAATTAATTTTCCCGGCAAAATTGGTAATGTAGAAACAATCGTTAACGATGTCGGTCCTAACATGTCTGCCCGTTCGGGTCACCACGAGTGGTCACGCTCCACGCGCATATACCGAACGGTGCAAGACACATTCTTTATTATTTAAAAATATTTTTATATCATTAATATTTTCATAGTTTATTTGTTTGTAGCATTGCATACTACATCATCATTATGTAACATTCAGCACCCTAATCATTCATCCGCTTGATTCGCTTCACCACCTCCCACGTTCGTAGTCCGTCCGTCGTACTCCACCGTGACTTATTCAGCGCTATGTACTGTATCAAATCATGTTTATTCGTTCATTCAATTAACATCACTAATTCATCTGTTCATTTACTTTACACGTTCATAGATTTATTCGACTCAAACGCTACTACATCGTACACCAAAATTTCATATCAACTAAACGCATGAAATGCTTAGAATCGCTGACTAATTTATTCCCATTTTCCTTTCCTGTTTCATTACAAGCGTCATTTTCAATGTGATTATAGTGCAAACCTAAAGTTAATCAACAAAATTAAATAACAGAAAACCGACCAAATGTGATTCAAGCTTAGGATTCGGAATTTAATGACAAAGAAATACATATTTTTTGGTAAGTACGTAACATACTTGTGTGGTGGTACGGAACCGTCGGTACGCGAGTCGCACTAACATTGGCCGGTTTTTTTTATTTCTGCTATTGTAGATTTTAAATTTTATACGCTTTGAATTATTTAAAAAGTGCATTTAGTTAAATTAAATAAAGTATCGTAATATATTCGATTGAAAACATTTGAATTGTCATCTTACAATGTATTTGGTTACCTAAATACTGATTCGTACGATATTTCTTCTCAGTCAACACACTATTTCGCTTTCCACTTGATTCGCGTACCGCGGGCTATACTTATATGAAAATCGATTCTTAAGGAGTAAACTCAAAAAAAAATTGGTTGCAGTAGCTGAATTTTTACTGCCAATTTTTATACATATTTCCAAAATCTTTATATCTATATATGACCATAGAATGTATTTATTCAATTAACAGAATAGGGAAGGTTTTTCTGGATGTCGGATCCTAAACTATACGGTAGGAGCGACATACGTTCACTGCGGTGACGTGTGAACGAGCAAACGCATGATGTTCCACGTGTGGGTGTCCCGGCCGCGATAGCATCGGGACGGTTGCGTGTCTCGTCACGTTTGGCCGATACGATCGGCCGCCGGCACCCGACCTACAACTCCTGGGCGCCTGGTACTCACCCACGACTGTCACATAAAAGCGAGTGGGCACGTCTGTCTCGTTCGAGAGGAAGTCTAGAAAAGTAAACTTACTTGTTGGGGGATCGTTTACGATCAAATTCTTGGAGTCTAGTTTGTTACATCAGTTTCGCTATAAGTGTAAGATTTCAAGGGAACGAAAACTGTTTCGTTACAAGGTTTGTTTTTCTGGCAATGGTTTTATATATAATTTTAATTCTATTTTGGTTTGTTTTGGATTTATATTGTATGGTACATAATTTTGGTTTGAAAAGAGCTACCCTCAAGTTTTGTGCTCTTTATTTTTGAGAGATAACTGCCTTACGAAAGTATGGTAATAAAAAAAAGTGGTAATATTAAAATACAGTAACTTCTGTAAATGTTAGGACGTGTTTCAAGTATTGTATGTTATTTGTAACGATTGTAACGAGCGAATCAGTCGCAAAATGTAATTGTAAGATTTGCGAATCCAACAATGCTTGTAAACAACAACGATTCAAACTAAATATAACAAAAACATCTTTGTTATAAAAATAAATATTCTTTTACGTTTCGTTATAAAGTCTAACTTTGTATTTGTTATAAGGATAGGTAGAGCGATTCGATTTAGCTGTCATTTAAAAAAAATATTTAACTTAGCATGCCAACAATGAGTTAAACTTTGAATCAAAGTTGAACTTTTTGGTAATTTCAATTTAACACACTTCAAAATATTAGTTCTAAACTGAAGATATATAGTATACTACAGCAATAAACACTTCAACGCTAGCTTGGAACTGTCTACCACAATTTCAAGTTCAATCGTCACTCGCATTGTACCATTAATTACTTTGCCACATCCTAACTGATAAAAGCGAACCGCTCTTAGATTGACTACAATTAGACGAACGTCCATTGTCTTTATGCCATAAGATTTCAAAAATTATATTATTCGAATACGTGCATGATTGCCGTTTCTTTAAGAAGCCCATTTTATTGCCACTATTAAATCTTGTTAATGTTGTCATAAAAAAAATTGAATGATTTTAAATTTATGATTATATAGTGATATAACTTGTCACAAGTTAAATATGTTTATAATATGAATTCTCCACTATTCGTTATTAATATAGAGAATAAATGTATTGTTTAAATTGTGTAGATAATATTGTTCTACGAAATGAAAACCAGAACATGTATTTCACACAAATATATTCGATTAAAATGTGGTAAATTATGACAATAAACAGGAAATCTCTTTAATGACAAGATCCTAGTGTCTCTGGCTGACAGCAATTTTAGATTTGACCATACCACAGGTATCGCTTTGATTGAAACTAGTGTTTCGCTTCCGACCTCGTCTGCGTGGGTTCTGAGATGAAAAGCTCACTCGTTTATGTTACGAATAAAGTTTAATTTCCAAAAATATTAAAAGTGACCAGTAATAATTTTGAATAAAATTTTTGGTAGGTCTTATTTTAAATATTTTGAATATGGAGTACAAAATTTTACAAAAGTTTATTGAAATCCGTCATTCCAAATTTCTAATGGTTATGTTTGTAAATTCAAAGGAGATGAAACTTTTATATAAACTTTCATTCGTAATATTCTTACTGTCTTGAGTGTAGTTTCTACAAAAATGCTGAAACACTTCGTTTCTCATTTTCATGTTTCTCTAGTTGATGATAGGATGATAACGGAATTATCAAAGATGATATGAATTCCATGCCAATTTTTCATGTCATGAATTTCGATTTTATCTCCTATAACAACAAATTTTCAAAGATTCTCTGTCTTGGTAAGCGTTAAATGATTTTGATTTTCTTGGCTTATAATTCAGGAGATCTTACATTACGTGTATCGATAACACATTTCTACAGTTATTTTTTTTTGTTCCCCGAGAAAATATTTTAGAAAATTAAATAGGAAGGTAAACTTTTTACTAGAGTTCAGCTTTGCTGATTCACGTATAATAATGCAGAATTCCTCAGTTTATTTTAATTTATGTTTATAGCATGATTAAATTTATATTTATGGAAAATTAAAACAGCCAACGTGATAGATTTATCTGCTGAATGGGTTGTAAAATTAAATAGATCTGATGTGTGATTTTGTATCATTTCATAAGTAGTAATCGCACTGAATAATTATTGTTTTAGAATTGAGGTTTATCGAAATAAAATTATAAAATGCATAACTGATACATAACTCTATGATGAATGCCTCTTTAAAAGATGGAATTACTTCGGTGTTTCTAATTACATTTTTGTATCAATAAATATCTCGAAAACTAGAAGCATTATTTATAAACTAATGATCAATTCTTAATCAGCTTCAAAAATCCACTCGAAATAATCCTTGTTTTATATAAATCACACTTTTCAATGACGTTTTTCAAAATTTGTAATGTAAATTAATTTTCTGAGTTCCTATATATCGAAGATCTACAACACACTATTTCGACCAAAATAAAAATATCGTATTTCTCATGGCGGCATCGATGGCGGAAACAATCGATAAAATCGTTTACCAACGCAATATTCGCTTGTGTCGTCGACGCCACGTCTATTCTCCGAATCGTGACTGCAGTTCTAAGCTTAATACCCGCATCCCTGATGCTATCGCACGAAGTTTTGCCACGTTTTAATTGCTAAGAGCGAACCGTCCACAGATTGGCGACAATTGAAGGCGTCACGCCAACGCTTTAGGTATCTGTGTGCGACACGCTCCGTAGCCTTGGCGCGCCTTCTTAGAAGTGGGCCCAGAATTGTTATCAATTAAACATGCCCTCTTAATTGTGAATCGGGCGCGCTCGCGTGTGGCGGCTCTTTGTCGGCGCGACGAGCGCGGTCGCGCCGGCGCGAGCGCAGCACGCCTCCCCGCAGATCCAGCTTCCTCGAACTGCTTCCTAAAATACTACGAGCAGTTGTGGATGCCTACTTTACTCGATGAAATTACTTGTGTGAAACTAGAATTCGAATGTTGCTGGAAGCATAGATTATCCTTAATATAAAATGTTAATGTTACTTAAATTCAAATATAGTTGTAATTGTTTCTGAAATATCACAAGACTGCATGAGTGTAGAGCATTTTTTAAAATTTAATCTCAGATTTAGACAAGTAGTCTTTTTATTTTTAGTTCCGTGCCGAATTGAATAAGATTAAATCATTTAAGTACTATGAAACCACCGATTGTCTGATATCTTCCACAAGGTTTTTCTAACAGAACTTTTAATTTAGAAAACTGAAATTTAAAGTACTCGTGGCATAGTTTCGTAAACAACGCTCTTGACCAATCTGCCCCTATTATACTACTTTTATAATCATAAAAAATTGAATTCTCTGAAAATAATTTTCAGTATTAATTATTATGTAAAATAGTTGTTTATTGTAGATAATTATTTTGATCTAGGCGTACGAGGGGTATTCAATAAATCTTGGAATATACATGAACATAAAGGTACGAAGAAGTAATTTTCATTTATTTTCCAACAAAGTCTTCCTTTATTTCAATGCATTTATTAAATCTAGTAATTATTATTTTTCAAATAAATATAAAAGTAGTTTTCATTTCATAAATCAAAATATCTAATCAGCCAAAGTCGCCTTCAGTGCTTCGTCGTCAGCATTTTGATTGGTGCGGAGATCTTTTTCAGTTTCGTAAATAGGATGTAGTCAGTGGGGGCCAGGTGTGGAATGTACAGTAGGTAGTTTATGACTTTGGAACCTCGGTCATGCGCAGCAGCCTCTGTCTTTATAATATGCCAGCAATATTCTCTGTTAATCTCAAAATATAATTGCCATCACCTTCTCAGCTGAAGAAAAACTTTGAATATCTAAGGATGAACTGCTTCTCTAATGTGAAAATGTCAAGGCAAGATCGATCTCGTATATGCTCATGCGGCTCTGATAATGAATAAAGATTTCATCACCAATAACAATTATTTTGATGAACGCCTCTGGATTATCCGCCATTCGATAACTTTTAAATAGTAAATAATGAAAGGACAGGCGTACGGTTAACAGCATTCATTCCGTCTTTAATGCATTTTTAACTTTTACGTGGTCCAATTAAGAATCTTATGACAGCGTAATTCTCAAATTTCCCCAAAATCATAAAATTGATCCAGTCGTTAGCGTTTATGTTCAAGATTCTCAGAAAAACAATTTTTTTAAGTATTATATGTCCAGTAGTTAAAAGGGTTCAAAAAGAGGTCGGAATATATCTGTATCGAGGATTTATTGAACGATTTTTTTTATTCAAGACGCAACTAGTTTCACAATGTGGACAATCCCTTACTCCAACACATTTCCCTTCAATTACGGACTTTGCGTCATTGCAATAATGACTTTATAAGAAGCGATGGTGTTGATGTACGGTAGCACGGTAGGTCGGAGCGCAGATCCTGTGCTTGATTGATCGATCTAAGAAGTTACCGCGCTTTGATGAGCCGCCTCGGAACATCTCTAGATTGCCCGACGGACGTACTGAGAATTATGTGTCTTGTGACGTCGGCCGCCATCAACCACGTTAGCCTCCTTTAAGGACGCGGTTCGTTCTTAATAATAGCACGCTATGTCCGCATCTATTTGTGATGACAGAACACTAAAATATAAGGAATTTGAATGGCTAGATTTTTGAAGTGAAAACTTCTTTGGGCGCGTTGGGCATTTTTTGAGATGGGAAAAAAAAAACATTCAACTCGCGACACTGTTAGCGTTACCGTAACCGACACCTCTGTATATTATACTGGCCCCGTTTATTCGAGAGTTGAGTTTGGGTTGAAATACATTGATAATATAATTATATATAATATAAACGTATATTTTATATATATTCATGTCGGAACTTTTCGTATTGTAATTGTAAATTTAGGTTTTAAGCAATTGATTGCAATTTTTGTATGTAAAATAATATGCGTTATTTTTAATGTACAATAACGGATTAATTGAAAATTGTAATATAATTTTTGTAGTAGTAATTTATAATAATGGATCAAAAAACACTTAATTTTAAAGTATTTCCTGCACAATAAAATATTTCCTGACGATTCAAAAATACACACGTAATTGTTTTCGCTTCTGTCGGCACTCCAGGAGTGGCACTGTTTTTTTAATGCCCTATGCACCACGTGAGATATTTTTTGAAGGGGCATAATTTAAAAATAAGTATCTTTGACCGTATCGGTTTTCGATTTGTACCCAAAAAAGTGACAAAAATACTATTTCTCTTTATGTATTTGCCAGCTAAATGGCCACAAATAATTTACGATCACATTTTAATGCGTATTACGGGGAATATTAAAAGAATTGAAAGTGTTCCATTTTTAATCCCTTCAAATTCCTAACTTAGTAAAATACCAACGACCCAGCCCAAATTATTTTCTAATATTATGATTTGCACATCCTTCGGAGCATAAATCTCATTTCGGCTTGTTCGGTCAAGGCCGTCAGCTTTATCTTTGTGTTTTATATTTCATATAATTACACACCGTTAGAGCTAAGACAAAATGATAAATGTGTTATCGATATACCTACACTTTAGTTCAAAAATAAGTATAGAAATGTGTGAAAATCGTGACAAATAAACAAAGTTAAAATTTTTCTTATTCTAGGATTTTGATATTTCTTCCATTAATGAATTTTGATACGCAAACATACAAACAAAAATGTTTTAATCGAGCCTTAAAACTATAAATGCTGTTAATTTAAATTCTCATCTTTTGTAAATGGTAGCTTTGAATTCAACATAGGCAAGATTTTACCGTAAAAGTGTGCCATTGTTTTAATTACAGGAAATACCAAATCAATTTCGATAATAATTTCAATGTTCTCTATTAGTTTATTAGGTCTAGTAGTAATATATTTTGGGCTATTAATTATAACAACATTTTTTTTTATTTATTAGAGTAGAGTGAGACTAAAAAAGTATAAACAGTGTTTCAACAATTTTAGCATCTAAATAGTAGCCATTAATAACTACTAGCTTTTGTCCCGGCTTGCTTTTCGTAAACGCACTTTTTATAGCATTTTAAAAGGTCGAACGAGCATGCGAGTTACTAGAAAGTAAGTAGGTGATCGTCGCCGTTCATAGACATTTGCATTTTCAAAGGAGTGACCAATACGTTGCTTCCCTATTGGTGTGGAATAGGAATAGATGGAGAGACAGTGGGCTGATTAATGAAAGGAGTGGACCACCGGAAATTTCACTCACCGGATCAAAGCCAACAGCGGTAGCTGGCAATTCACGTTTTATATTCTGTCGAGCCGACCCACTCTTTCAGGCTGTAGCCAAGTTGGCCACAGCACAGCTCTACCACATGTGATTGCATGTTTATGGCAGCTGATTATTGATCTTACCAATATCTAAGCGAAAGCTAAACAGGACTGTAATTGGGACTGATAGCTCGATTGCGATCGGAACTGACATTGGAATTGAGATTTAAATCAAGGCCAAAAGTGGGATCGGGCCCAGGATTATTAGCGCGAATGAAAACTCGATTCAAATAGGATCTATATATAAAAGATGAAGGAATAAATTCTGTAACCATGCTGACAGAAATTCAGGTGAATCTTTGTACATAAAAATAATGGTTGCTCTATCTGAGCATTGTTGATTCAAATAAGTAAAACTATTTGAATAACATATTTTATTTAAATATAAGCTATCTGACCAAAGAGATTTATATCTTTTAAATATATATTTATCCTTAGATAGGAGATAGGTAGATGAAGTATGATCCATCGGTTACGATTGACTGAGATAAAACTGCTTTTGACACAGAATTATATATCTACTCGTGCATAGATTATGTATTCACAGGCAAGTATAATCCTATAGAATAATCCATAGAGTATGTATTAATGAACTTCGCTGAAGCATTTTCGTGTGCAGAAGCTCGGAACGAGTGACCTTAATGTTAGCTCTTTTCAAATTATAGTTGCATTAATTACACTACAAGAGAAAGGAATTAGTCGAGTTTTTGTTTACTCTATATTTTTAATTTCATCGCAACTTAAATATTGAAAAAAAGTCCACTTCATGTAGGCTAGTTTTCGTTGATTTATTTAGATAATAAATCCCTAATCGCGGATAAATTGCAAGAAAAATTAATAGGCTGAATCCAGTAGAAATATGATTGCAAAGTATACAACAGAATATAAATATTCATAGAGCGACGCCCGTTAGACACGGCCGAAACACGCTGCAAACGTTGAAAAAATACAAATACACCCGTTTAAAAAAAAAAAACGAAAGATAAAACATCGAAGATATCATCTTATCATCAATTCCCATTCCGCATTGGCGCTTTGACAGGATTATAATTAGAAAATGTCCGTCTTTATAGTCCGTCGTTTTTAATGTCGCTAGAGCTGGTCCCATACTGTGCTCGCATTTCATTAATACGTTGAAGCTAAGAAAAAAAAAATACGGAGTCCTCGTAAAACTATGTGATTTATTTGAGCCGCGGCCCGGGCCCGCTGCCCGGCGGCGGCGCTTTCGTCGCTGCGCGTCTCTGTCGCGAAACTTTGATTGAACGATCGTTCGAGACTTCGTTTCTTACTGTTGTTGTACATTTTGCCGTGACACAACGGCGAATGATTTCAAGTGATGTGGCGTTTACCTGTATGTAATGTTCGACGAGCCAAAGACGAGTGTATCCGGGATAAGTGCGAGTTTGATTGGGAAACTGATGCCTTCGTGGTTTTTAGTAAATTATTCCACGCGGAAAGCAGCACTATTCTTTTAACTTTAACCTATTTAAAGCGGATTTTATAAAGAAGTGCTTTCAACTAACAATACAGGTACCTACATGTATGAGTACAGTCTATATAAGGTCCCAATTATGTCTTCTGTATGTCAGTGAACGTTTCAGTTCTGTATCTAAGCAAGGCTCTCCACTGAAAAAAAACATAAGGTCTTAGTTTCCACGTTGACTGAATGAAATGTACTTCATATACATTTGAAGTAGATAATCTATTCACTAAGCTTCAGGAAAAATTTGCAGATATACTTTATGTTTTGCATCACCATTCAGTAAATTGATGATTGATGTTTCAGTATACCGATGTTGCAAACCAACATGGCTTTATATTGACGCCTCCTACGTCGCATCAAAGCAAAAATGATCATTATGTTGAATTAGAAATATATTTCATCTTACAGTTGAGAAAATTGAAAATCGTAAAAAAGTCGAGAAATTATTGCTCGTAATCCGATATTGGAAAATCGTGTTTTCACCACATGTCGACGATTCGAGAATTCAGGAACGTACTCAGTCTATACTGAACATAATGCATGCGTGTATAGAACATAGTTTATGTGTGCATGTCTAGATGACTTACAGATTTTATGTTTTCTTTTTGTCAATTTAACATAATGAGTAAAAACTTGCCATAATGAGTAAAAATTTTAAGATTATACAGAAAATTTTTAACTGCAATTTTTTTAAAACAACTTGATCGATCGATTTCAAAATCTAATCAGCTTTAGCGTTTTGAAAACTGCTTTAAATATTGCATAACCAATTTGTATCGATAGATTCGTTAAGTTGTACGTATCATATAGGCAATAGAAACTGTTTAAAATAATTCCAATTTGAACATTTTCAAAATGTTTCCAACAAGCGAAATTAAAATTTAAGTGATTGAAAGTTTAAAAACCTTGTTGAAATGCGTTTTTGCGTCATAAATGGTTCAGTTCTTAGAAAGAGGTAGGTAGTCTCAAAAAATGTTATTAATATTTTCCTTTTCTTAGATCCGAAACTTTGAAATAAAAATATATTTTATCTTTAGAAAGAGCTGAAAAACGTTAACGCTCGGTAAAACATTTTCGAACTCTTCGATTCGAAAATAGGGCAAAGTTTTGGGACTGGCCTGCAAGATCAAACTATTTCCAGATTCTTTAAATGTAACCGAATGAAGTATATAGTTCTAGAGCAAGACTGGGATTAAAGTTGAGAAGGAGATCGGTATTGGGATAAACACATTGAAATCGAAAAGTCGCGAATAGGACTACGATTAGGATCATGATTAAAATAGAAATCGCTGAATGTAAAGGGCAAGGGAATTCATTCCTCGTCAACGCCGGTGAAGCTGCAGACGAAATCTACTTTAATAATGTACTCGTTTCAAATACCTACCGTATCAGCTCGTTTCGGATCTGTCAAATTTGGTTCAGACATTAAAAATCAAAACCGCTATTGTCAATCTGACCAATAAGTTTTGAGTTAAGTCAAATTGACCCACCCCCTCGCCGCCACGGAGGTCACGTTTAGCCGTACGTCCCAATAGACGTCACCGTATTGGTGAAAACCCTCGATCACAAACGAGAGACTGAGGAGGAGCTTATGTGTTTGTACCGAGGTAACAAACCTCTGACACGCCAACGGAACATCAACCGATTAGCACCTGTGCGTTTTTCTGCTTCTTCTTTTTTCATATGACTCCCTCAATTTTTTCTAGCGGCGTGCAGTGAGTATTCCGTAGTATTAATACGGACGATAAAATCAGACCGCCCCGCTCTCCGATTAAACCGGTGTTTTGTCCCTTGAACGGTGTCAAACTCGCGGTAATAGGTTTTAGATGTGTTTCACAGATAAGCACCGCACCGGTGCGGGGCGCGGGGTGCGCGGCGCGGCTGTCAACTGAATTACCGGAGCCTTTCAAACGATTTACGGGCGGCGGTCGCGGCACGCTTTGAGACCTGCGCTGGCGCCTCCCTGAATACTGCGTATTCGTTTTGCGATCCTTTAACATAATCTGTTGCAAATACGGCGTGGATATTGACGACTATTAAGTTTTAGTATTACGTGAAGAATTTCGCGCAGTGAATTTGCAGTTATTAATCGCAAATCATTTTAAACTTGTAACCTTAATTCTTATTTTAAGGTATTTTTTTGTCGCTAAATTCAATCCAGACATGTGTACAGCGATGTTAATATTTTATTTTTACAAAAAATCCAAAATATCGTTTTTTCATAGGTCATTAAAGATTTAAATTCGTTACAATATCTTATTTCCATACGAATTTATCGCTTTACCACAGGTTCGTAAAATATTTTCTTAAGAAAAATACGAACGTCGATAGTGGTTACTTTTTATCATATACAAAAAATAATTAAATAAAAAATTATTACGTAAATAGTTTTTCGCCCGCGACTTCGTCCATGTGGACGTAGAATGAATTCCTTTATTTTTATTGGGAAAGCCTTCTTGTTAATCCTGAATCCATTCCTACTTTCATCTCTAGTTCCGCTACTGTTCTTGATTTCGATCCCGGTCACGTTCTTGATTCTAATTCCGATTCGATACTTGGTCCCGTTTTTTATTTCGGTCCCGGTCCTGGCTCTCGATTTTGTGCCGTGACCCGTTTTCAATTTCAAAAAGTATTAAAACCTCTTGTTTTCTCTTGTACTACCTTTTTTTATCGTCCCCTCTCCATTTTTCATACGTACCTTCATGTTCAGCCACCCGTGATTCTACTGTTTTATCATATTTATAGATGAAACAACTCCGTAAGAATCCGAGTCGATAGTCCGATTCTTATCTTCTGGTTTGGAAATACAAATCAAATATGAGAGTTCCAAATGAAAGACTTAAAATTGATATTCATATAACGGATATGTATAGAAACAGAAACATTTTGTATAAAAGAACCGAAATGACTGTATATTTCTTATGTTGCATAGAGCAATTTAGTCAAATGTTTAAATGTAGTAGGTACCAATAAACGACAATAATTATTTTAATGGCCGCCACGCCATTTTCCATTCTTTATTCAAATCCCTTTGAAGAAATGTCCACACTTCATGCGCATATCCACAAATTGTAAGGATTGCAGAAAATATTAAGTACTTTGTTCAACACAAAGCAGAAGAAAAGTGTTCGATGTCATAGATTAATTTCAATTATGGATAGAAGTTTATTTTGTCTTTATCTCTATGTAGGTAGGGCTCTATGGTCTAGTTATAAGTTTCGAATGAAATTGTCACGCAATCGTACCAGAAAACATACAAAATGGTTTTCTATTCATAATTTCACGGCTGTATCCTGTGATCAAGTCGCTCCAACGACAACCAAACAAGTTTCGACCTTAGATATGAAAGTGTAAGCGGATTTTTCATTTTTCAACTTTAATTTTCTTGTGCGTGCGCGAACAACGAGACGGAACGTTTCGCCATTTTCTTCTAATGATGCTTAATACCTTGGACGGAAGTACTTTGTTTTTTTTTTGACATCGCGGTGTGCAGCGGACCTTACACGACACCTCACGACACCTCCGCCGCCTTCGTCCGGCGAGAGCGGTGCGATAAAAAAAGTAATTAATTTCCGCAAGTCCGCGGCGGCGCGGCGCCTCCGTAAAATTGACGGACGGCGCATAAACATGTCGCAGGTGGCCGCAGCGGGCGGCCTTTGACTGCGGTCGCGCCCGTCACGCGCCCGGCGTGACGCCTTCAGCTTTGAAGCGGTTAAAGGCGCGGGTGATGAAACGCTGAAAGCTTTTTGAAACGGAACTTCTTGAGATGGACTTGGGATAGCGAATTGATTGGGCGAAAGAAAAAAAAAAGGTCGGCGTCGAGTCGTTGTATCTCATTACGATGACGTGATACTGTAGAGTAACGTAAACAAACCGGTATCGATGGATAGGGAGGGCACCTTTATATTTCAACGTATTAAGAAATTAGAAACCTCATTCTTGTAATGAGAGTGTAACCAATGGTTAAAAGTATATTGAGAACACCAGAAACTATATTAGGTATATGACGTGAAAAGGAATTATGGTCACAAATTCAGTATAAAACATCCAGTGAGTCGAGTCATTTTTATCATTAATAGCAAGGATGATTCGAGTAAGTAGATACATGATAAATTAAATTAAATTAAATTAAATTTGTCTTCCAAATATTGTATTATACATTGTATTATAGCCTTGCATATTTTATTAAATATCATATATTTTATAAGGTTAAAGTTTTCAATGTTCCTTCATATTATTTAAAAGTGTCGATAATTTTAGCCTTTGTTATATATTAAATTAAAATCGCTACAATTTTTATTAAAAATATATTTATAATCAAAACGTTAAGAAACAATACAAAATTCCATAAATAGTGACGTCAAAAAAAACAGATTCACCAAATTTGGGCCCCCTGGAGGGTCAAGTTAAATAAAACAAAACCTCCATCCATCCTTGTCCGCGGAGACAATCGCCAAATATTATTATGAAAAAACAATCCGTCGATAAAATATTTAATGAAGTAACTCTACGATCAAAGAAAAAACATCCCAGTAGAGATATAAAGCTAATAGTAAAACGTTTACCGTTTGTAGTGAGGAGAAACGGAAATCAAAAACAGAAAAAAAATTGGGCATATTAAAAAAAAAACTTAAATTTTAGAATAAAATCAAAAACGAAAAAAAATAAAGACCAAAAAAACCTATCAAGTAATAAAGCTAGTAAAAAATTTTAAAGAATGTATTATTTTTGATGTGATATGTTTCTTTTCATTCAATCCATTTCAATGAAATCAAATAATTTTTCATTTTCGATTTTGTTAATATTCACTCATTGTTGAAAATTACTATTTCCAAATTCAATTCAGAACAATCCACAAAGAGTGTAAATAGGTAAATAATGTTATAAAAGTTTATTGGTCAGATAGATTGATTAAAAGAATTGTATAGCAATCTTTTTTTCATTAAATTATTTGAATAATAAAATATTTCCTATGAAAAAAAAGAATATATATTCTTTTGTTTTGACTGCATGTAAAAAACACGTTCTCGTACTTATTATTGGTAACAACAATAGTAGGTGGTATTTACGTATTTACTCACATAGTCACAATTACAATATTAATCCTAATCTTAAATATGTGAGAAAAATTGTTATTATTCAATATTTTATTTATGAAATCATGCGCAATGAGTATATTACTTCAATTGACGTAATATTGACACACTCGCGTGATTTTATTTATTTATTTATCAACTCGTGACATATTTGCCTATCACCTAACTCACTGATTTTTGTTACAAGTATTATAATGAAATGATATAATGAAATCGGTGTCGTTCCGACTATGCTTCAATAGTGCCCATAAATAAGTTCTACATTAAATCAGATCTTTGCTGCAGTTTCACTTGGGTGTGCACATATAATAAAACCCAACATTGTCTCTGCTATCGAATTCCATCCTTTGGAACAATCGTCAAAGCTGAATATTAGATTAACTTATAAAATAAGTTATAGAAGATGATACTTTTCTTGAGACTAGTCGTAGGAAAATTGAAGATATACATAGATATTGTGTTTTCCGTATTATGAATTTTCTATACATATATATATATATATATATATATATATATATATATATTTACTTACATATTTATTATATACTATCTATCTATATATGTAGATAGTATACAATAAATATGTAATTAGAATATATATATACTTGTGTATATATATATGTACTTACTAAGGTAACCTATACGAAAACAGTTAAATAAATATTGTTCTCGTTTAAGTGTTTTTAAATTGTTTTTAAATTATATTTCAATTCGAATTTTAGTACTTGAAAGTAACTTAATATAAACAACTGAGCTGAGCCATTTCAATAATTTAGAAAAACTACTTTGTAGAAAACGAAACGCATCTTCAATATTTTGAGAATACTATAAAATCATTTTTAAAATTGAATTTTATATATTTCATAGATACCAAATTTACACCGCCGAGAGCCGAAATATTTCAATAATTTAGAAAATGCAGTGTTCAAAAAACACGTCTGCGACAGTTTTTAGAATAGTACTTTCCACATCCGAGGGTCTATTCTCAAACGCTTCGCCGATTTCATACAAAAAAAAGCTTCTCGCGTGTGGTGGTGAACCATCTATATGATAATCATACGGTCCGACCCGACCCTTTTTTGAGCCGGCCCAAATTGGTTTATTTGTTTTGTTGTAAACATATTTCTATAAAAGTGGAGTTTATTTGTTTTGCGGAGAGCAGAGCTCGTAAGGTACTCGGACTCGTATCTGGCGTCATTTTTTTTATTTTTTTTTTGTGCGAGTACGAAACGTTCATTTTCCAAGTTACCGACTCGACTCGCGTCCCGTTCCGATGTTTGTTGTTCTTGCCCGTAAGGGATTCCATGACATTGTATATTTCCTTGTATTGCATCGTGCATAAGACAATGACGAGCAAATAAACTATATGGTCTTGCAGCAGATCGTTCTATCTCACGGATTAACTTGAACCCGGAATCATAAGTTCGTATAAAATTACGGAACTAACTTCACGCTCTATGGAGATCGCACGAAATTCAATCTATCACTTTTTTATTTTTAATTTTGGCGCAATGTCCACCGTCACGCCGGCCCCTCCCGCGACACGAGTGCAACGCATTTGAGTATCTTTAAACGCACGTAAACGCATCGATTTACATTTCGACAAGCAATAGTTCCTTATTAGCTAATGCGATGCGGTTTTATCGTAAATAACGCTGACTCAGCCCGGACGCGCTGTTTGCTCTGTAACGGCCCACTTAACTGTTACAATGGCTTTTGAATTTACGCTTTAGAGTTACACAAGCATTGTGCATTTACACAACGGAACCTTTATAAAGTTCGAGACGATCTCGCAGGTGGAATGCTTTCTAGTCCGGGGGACAATGCTACCTTTTTTAATGTTTTGTTTTTATGAGAATTCAAAATCGGCCAAGAGTTGGATTCACATGTAATACGATTTGTGTTCCGTACCATAAAACTATGTGCGTACTGATATGTGCCAGAAATGAACATGAAGGTGACAGATCTTTGATATATTTTGACCGAAATCTTTACAATCACTACTGACCCATGTGTATACAGTTCATTATCCTTGAACTTTAGTGTCCAGTAAGAGTCGTTTTTTAATTTTTTTTATGAAAGTATCAGATAAAAATACGAAATAATATATAAATATAAATATATATATATATTTATATTATAAATTAGGTTTTCTTGTGTTTTTATGAATTTATTTGTTATTTTTATTTCTATAAAAATGACTGTAACTCATAAAATATTGGTTGAAGCGATGTGAACCTAAGGACTTTTTTGAGGAGAATAATATTTCCTTCAAAAATAAGTATATTTTGTCCCCTTCTAGTAACGGTTTAGTCTCCATATTAAAAAAAAAGGTATTTCATTCAAAAAATTTACTTCGACAGCTCTTACTGGCGAACCAGTACGACCTACATCGAAAAACCCATGAGCAGTTTAGAAGATAATGGTATTTCCTAAAAAACCCAATAAAGCGTTTTGCGATATCGTAAAATGTGGCTAAGCATTATAAATTTGAAAAATAAAAATTTTTACATGCATTTGAAATGGGAAAAAGTCAAATTTAAATAGTAGGTACCTAAAATCGGAATTAAGAGCTCGAAAAAGGTGAATTTTTTTCTACATGTAGGTTAACATTGTGCTTGAGCACTTCAAATATGAAAAAACTTCGCGGAAATGAATCACCCTATTATATATATGTATATACGGTACAATGCCGAGCATACGTATGTTTTGCTATTAAGTGCGTAACGATTCCATTAATTTAATAGGTAACGAACGATTTCAACACAACAGTTTTAAACTATTTTATATCCTTGGATATTTTAACAAGCGTTGAATTTTTGTTCGCAATCAGGAGACCTATCCACCAGCGTCACGTTTAATAACGAACATCATTTTTTCGCCTTCATTGTTCATGATGATCTAAGGTTAGTCTCAAAATGTATACCTGTTTACAGTAATATTTCAATATTTTGACTTATCAGCTTGCGTCTGCGTAACGAAATCAGCTCTAATAGATGATAGATGAACACAATGAGTAAATAGATGGCTATGGTGATGAAATAGGGATATGGATGGATTGTTGGGACAGAGAGCTAAAAATTACCGATTTTGACTGATATGATTGGAATTCCAATAATTTGTTTTTAGACATACAAACCTAACATCCATTTCTGAGATCCTTTTTTTCTTTTTTGTTTTAGATTGTTATTTTCGGAGATCTTGGGCCATTTGTTACAATATTTCATGTAATAAAATTAAAATTGACGGAACAAAACTGCGAATTCTATGGTACAAGATATCGTTAATTGTGACCTTACTACATAACATCGTATTTAATGACCCGAGAATCGTTCCCCAGGAGGTACGACGGTTTTTTCGAAAACAGCAACATTATAAGTAAATAACACAATTTATATTATTGTATATACGTATTTGATATAATTTTTCGTATACTTTTACCTTTTAAGTTTTCTAGATCTTTTTTCTTGATGCGCGAGCTCTCAGCCTAGAAGGATTAACATATCAGGAGTGCGTTTGCGCGCGTTCGGCGCGTTCACACGGTGCGCGGGCCCGAGCGAACAATTTGACACTTCCAGGTGTCCATATTTTTTATAGTAGACAATGGCGGAGGTGTGTTTACACGGCCCACATCTGGGCGGACGAAAAAAACCGACCGGACCTCTCGTGTGAGCGCTAATGAGCGCGACTTGCACGAACATGCCCCGCCGTTGTATTGTTAACCGATTCCGAAAAGGCAAGGTTGTCGCCGGTCCTGTATTTCCAGGCTCGCACTCCCCGCAAGTGGTGTCATATTGAATTCTAGGTGATCGACAGTAATGCGTATAAAATTTTCTACAATGAAATTTACATCGATATAAAAGTAATAAATCACGTAAAAATGTGACGATTTTTTGGTTTGGTCGATGGAGAATTAAATATTAAACTTGTAAATAACGAAGCAATTTAATAGATTACAATTTATTGCGTTTGTGTTCAGAAAAAAATATTTATAGAATCTTCAAATAATTAAAACAAAAAAGTGTTTGCAATCTATATAAAGGCTTAAGTTGAATAAATATAAAAATCTGTTTTTTTTTATATATTCAAGTTAATAAGTGGAATAGCACAAATAGAACTACATATATTATACTTAGGGTCTTCGCCATGAAGACCATGAGACTAAGCAGTATACCGAACTAAAGATGACCGAAAATACATACTGTCTTTTTCACACTCATCAAATCTACGGAAAGAATCAATAGAATGCACTGAAATATAAACACCATTTCCTCCGATTTTGAATATTCGTCCGATGAACTCTTTTTACGACTGGCTTCGAGGCGTTTCGGCTCGTTTATGTCGAGGGTACATGTCTCTCGTCACATGTCGCCGCGACGCGCGGACAGCACGACACTGTATAGCGACGGTCGAGCATTAAAACTGAACTCGGCAGCGATAAAAGGAGCTCGTGAAATCTGCTGTAAAGATAACGCGAGGGGTAGGTTATGGTTGTGGACCGCCTCCTTAAACTTACGGATTGTAATTTTACGACTGTATACACGACCGTTTTGTGGCTCCGCGTACGTACAGACGTCGCATTAACAGGCCGTGAACTGCGTCATTTAATAATTTGAAAGGCAATCAAATCAAATCAAAACAAAAATATCTTTATTCCGTAGGTAATGAAATTACACTTGAAATACGTCCTCAGTACATTCTTTTCGATATTATCACCCATTCCAAATGCTGATTCATCTTGAGACGAAGGGGCACGAAACTCAATGTATTATTGTATCCATATTTAGTAAGCGATCGACGAACGTGCAGCGGTTGTCGCCCACTGGGCGCATGCGTATGATGTTGTACCATGATTACATTGTTCCACTATCGAGGCATAGTTTAACATATTCTTTTTATTTCAAATTGGGGAGCTTCAACTTAAATCCTCGGTGCCGATCCAATTTGGGTTAGGGACGGTAGCAACTATTGTTAGTGATGCGGTACCAAAGCAAATCGTTTAATTTGACGTAACTTAAAAATCATCGGTTAATTCGTCCATGACCAGAATTCGCTCCTGGGACCCTCTGATTCTAAAGAAACACTCCTGACCTATCAATCTCCAGCTTGGGTCACCATATAACGAGAGCAATCCAGTTTAAATCGGATTTTAGGAGTTTAAACCGGAGTCAGGATTGCGTTAGAGACCCGATTTTTTTTATTGAATTTAAAGTGTAACATACGCTATTTTCATAATAACTAATGAGAAGACGTAATCAACAAGAAGTCGAATGTATTATTTGTGATTCTTTATTTCGATTGGTTAACTACATATAAATACTGAAAGGTGTAAAAAAAACTAAACAAGTTATACGCATCGGCAAGTAAGTTAGATAGTTTCGTTTCTAACCAAGGCAAAAGTAGCACGTTGAAGTTACTCGTGCATCTCACGTGGTAAAACACCTTCAAATATGCCCTGCATTTGCCATGATCGAAGAAAGCTATTTCCTGATTTTGGGATCGGTCAGAAGTTAGGTTCGAGCGAAGACGGAATTTCAAGGAATCGATTATTATTACTGATGTCATAGCACGTCATACTGCAAAAACGCTTCTACGGAAATACAAGCCAAAGACCGACTTTTTTATAAAAATCAATATTTTTCTTACTAGCGACCGGCTTTTCGATTTCAAGCGCTGATAACCTTACCACCGATACTCACTTAATTTAAATAATGTAAATTACTAATTAGTTTGTGTTGTTTGTGATTAAACATTTTATATTATTTTAGTAAACCGTCCTCGAGTATTTTTGTATTAACACATACAACAGAATCAAAGTATATTTGACTAAAATTTCAGTATATGAAGAACTCCTGAGTGAATTAGTGAACCTCCTCAAGAATTCAGGTGAAAGACTCCGTTATATACTCTTAATATATACATTTGCTTACAGAACCTTCAAAATCACATCGGTTTTTGATATTCTTTCAAATGATAAGAAAAGACAATATAGAAGGTAATAATACACGACAATATTCTATAAAAGACATGTATTTACGGAATCACAGAATTTTTTTTTAGATATGACTATGATTTTCCTTAGCAAAATCAAAATGCACTAAATAAATACAATAATGGTAAAGGTGGAGGCGAGTGGATGCATACGACGGAGATGTAAAATCATGTATGCATACTAAAAAAAATGGGAGAATATTTGAAGGTCAAAAAATTGCACCGCGGAGACCGTCGTACCAGATTTGGTGTGCGGATGCGACGCCCGCGCCGGATGTGGCGGTTTTTTTTTTTGTTCGCTCGAATTAGCGCCTCCGTACGGCAATTGGCAGGTTGTTACCGATTTATGACCCACTCCACACTTGCACGATTCCGGTGGTCCGGCTGCTATATTGTGTTAACACCCTTATGTATTTGCCGGTGCGTGTTAAGTGCACTTCCGTTATTGGCGTATAAACTGTTCTCGATTTAAAATCAGATAATTCGAGCAAAGTATGAAAATGTTGGAGATATAAAAAAAGCGATCAACCACTTCAGTGTGAAGCAGAGGCCTTTTTAAAATTTTGTATTTGTAATTCTTGCAGAGGTGAAAATTTGTTATTTTTGTTATCCAAGAGTTAATAATGTATATAAATATCATAATTTAATAATTAATGTTGTTTAAAAAATACTGTAAACGTCATTACATGGAAATGAGGTTAAGCAATAGCGATTCCACTAGCAATATCGTAGAAGCAAGCAATGGATGACTCGGGACAATAGTGAACAATGTAAGCATTGCTTGTCGAATATATTGCGGATTAAAAAAGGTCACATATACGATAAAATATTTACGTGTGGCGTATATCAATCAAAGGAACTACAGAGCACAAATACAATAGACGATTACCCAAATTCAATCAAGAGAATTTGCAACTGTTTCTATATTCACAGATATCGTACGAGTCGATGCCGTAAAAGCCATAGCAAATTAAATGTTGCGAGTGCTAAAATGAAAAAAAAAATGTGGGAAGTTGTGCAAGGTGTGCCTCGGCAGAGAGGTAATTAAAACCAGGTACAAGTTTACGCGATCCATAAATCTTACCGTAATTTATTACAGGTATCAATCAAGAACAAGAAAATAAAATAATTGGACACCAAAAAAGTTCATACAATTTTGTAAAACTATCAAATTATATGGTATTTCGGAAGTTGAGAATCACAAGTAAAACTTCAAAAGCCGCTTAAACAACACACGTGTTTTACATATTATTACATAAAATCTATTAATAAATAATAGTGAGTTAACTTTTAGTTATTTAAATAATGTTATTTCAATTTGCAAATGAGGACAACATACTAATACATTCATCTATTTCAGCTGTTACATCTGACAGGCCCTCTTATATGCAAAGTCTTATTTTCGTTAAAATCGTTATAGACTATTTTTGTAAAACAAAGTTGAAATTAACTGATGGATGCAGCGTAATCATCGAGTTTCGTGTTGTCCTTCATCAAAATGTACAATTACTATCATCATAAATAAATCCAGTAAAAACTAAATCGTAGCGCGTAATAAAAAGGATAGGCCCGCGTCTAAAATACGATTGTGTCACACATTTACAGTTTTTAAAGTTGCGATGAGTAAAAAAGATTAAAAAATGCTACCGCTAATTAATTTTATGGTTAACTCGATCCGCCATCGCCCCCGCGGAAAAAAGGGCATACTCATACTCAAAAATAAAATGTCTCTTTTAAGAATAGACCGTGGGGTATTTTTATTTTCTACATATTTGTATTTGTTCGTCGTCGTTGTGGCATTTTTTAACATGGAACATATATTACCTGATTTCGTAAAAGATTCGATTTGAGCATTTATATATAATAAGGTGTGCATAAATAATTTTTCGCTGAAATTGCATGCATTGTATTATTGCACTGGTAAGTAAATTCTTCTAAAAATTTCGAATGACATTTATATAAAAAATGTTAATTATAGTATAGCATGTAGTATAGCATTATAAAACAGTGTCTTTCTATCTGTCTGTCTCTATATTTTTTGTGCGCTTATAATGCAAGAATCACTAGTCCCATTTTTTGACATGAAACTTTTTTTGGTACGAATATATATTATCAGGTCACCTTTTTGTACACATTTAGTCACAATAGATAATCTAGGGCACAGGGTAAAAATTTTAAACCAATACGTCAGAAAAAAAATTGCGGCACGGCGCTGATTTGCTACGCAGCAATGGAGAGAGAGAGAGATGGGTTAAGAGAGAAGGAAGTTGAGAAAAAAAAGGAGACGGATTGAAATAGGGGAATAGGATCAGAATCGGGATCGATAAATATACCATCACTATCTCTATAGCAAATGGAACAAAAGTACTATTAAGCAATAATGCTATATAGTATGATAACATACTATATCTAACAATATATAGACGGGTTAATTTGAAATCTTCCCATGATTGTGTACCTACAACTTTATTGTTTTCATTAACACCTAATTACTGAAGGAATAATAGATAAATTGTGTTAATATGAATTGTTAGTTTATACTGTATTTACGTTATTGCTAAAAATAAATCTTGTTATTTTCTAATCTTTTGGATTGTAAGCAAAATGGAGAATAAAAATCATAACAAATTGCAACTTCTTGAATTTGCATTTGTTTCGATAAGAATCGATGTTGTTTGATTTCTTTAATAAAGTATTGAGGTCGGCGTCCAAAAGTTTTAAAAGGGACATTAAGGCTTTGCCCGACTTCATATAAGTCAGTGCGGCAGTTATCACCTGCCTTTGTCGGCGCTTGCCGCCCGTACGGAGAGTGCGAGATGTATATAAATATAATACATACTCACTCATGTATACTGTAAGTAGCATTTTGTATATATATATTTTTATTTTCGATATTTTGTGAAATTGTCTTTTTAGCAACTAATGTAAATACATTTAAGAGTAAATCATGAATCTTCCTTCATACTGAAGCTTCATATTTAGCTTATATACATAAATAATGAAAAAAAATCTTCTTTGAGTAATATGATCTCAGGAACTACTGAATGTATTGGTATGGGATAGTGACCAGTCGACACGGAATCGTCTGTAGATGACTGTAGGCTATTCATAATACAAAAATATAAAAGTATGTATGTATGGGTGTTTGTCGTACGCTGACGGCTGGATGGATTGTAATCAAATTTTGAATAGAGATAGATTATGTCTCACATAGGATATAAGATTAATGTAATAGGATTATATTATACTATATAACAAGATTATTTTTTATGTAAAAATGTATAAATATCTGTAGAAATGGTAATGTATTATCACTAACATCCATGGCCAAGGAACGATCAAGATCACATTAAGATCTAGCAATGGAATCACAATTCACTTCAATAACAGAATCGTGATCGGGATCAGAATTGCCAGCGAAAACGGTTGATATTAAAAAAAGAATGGATTTATTCTATGCACACGCGAGCAAAACCGCGGACGTATAAAAGACTAATAATTTGCAATTTCTAAATTTTAATTTATGACCAGCGAAGTCGGCCGATAACGGCTTGTATAAAATATATAACAAGAATCTGACGAGGTATGTTGATAGGAAATCACACGCGTCATTAGAGATCGTAGAATAGGTGCCCTTCGCTCACTCGAACGTCTACTTAACTTACAGACTTCTGTAATCGCACAGTAATCTGATCGTCGACGATCGCCGACAATTAAACGAGGCTCGAGCCGCACTCCCGTTACCGCTTCGAAGGTAGGTCCAACTAAGTTTTTTGATTCCGTCACATATTTACGTAAAGGGGACAGACGGAGAATTATACGCATGTATCGAATCGGTGCACGAGTTCCGAGTATGTTTTCGACTGTGACAAATGAGCGGAGTGCTTAATCGGACGTGATCGATAACCGATAAAAAATTAATAATACGTCCGCCCACGTAAGGCGGTAGCCGGCGTCGTAAACTTTAAACGGGGGCTAATTTAGTGTTTGTTAATTGAGCTGGGCGCGTTATCGCGGTGCATTAGCGCGCGGGCGCCGCCGCCGGCCGATAGCGCGGCGCGGCCTATGATCAATAGGGCGGTCTTATCTCTCGGGAGCCGCTAAAACCTTCTGCTTTTTTCCTCTTTGGAGTTCGGATGCAGCGATCTGAGGAATGTGTCTCTCGGATCGGCAGTCAAAGGGTCACATTATTAGACGGCACCTTTCCTTATGTGGTGACACGGACGGTGTGTGATCACCTAAAAATTGTTGTCTGATATCGCATTGCATGTGTTAGAAGTTATGGATAAGAAGTACGCTTACAATGATTGTAGTTACTATGAGGGGGTAGAGTACGAAGAAAAAATATATTGTTGTAAGAGTAGTTTGTGATAACTCAAAAATCTAAATAATTTCAATTATCGAATGTGGTTAGAGGATGGAGAAAAAATGCTATCGCTATAATAGTTATAGTAATAATTGAAAAACTAAACAGTTGTAACTGAATAGATTATTTGAGATAGTCCTCAAGTCCCTCTCTATGAGAAACCATTTCGTAGGAAGGAAAAATAACATTAGTTTCAAAAAGTTAAAAAAGTTTCTAAAAATTGTATTCTACAATACAGAGATAGAAAATAAAATTCAAATACTGTATGTTCTAGGAGTACAAATAAGTTTCCGCCGTTTTTTGTCAATAATATTTACTGTGAAAGAACGGTAATTTAATTTTAATCGAAGTATTGTCCATCACTAGCGCCTACTTTTTTTCCATCTTTCAGACAGCGCTCGGATTTCAAGTCTGAAGAACTCCTTATCATTTAAGGTAATTCACGAATCAATCCAATTTTTGGTATCTTCATATAATGTGAATCGCTGTTCTGACGGAACATATGTTATTGACCGGAACAGATGATAGTCGGACGGCGCAATGTCTGGTGAATACGGCGGGTGGGGTAGTACTTCCCAATCAAGTGTTTTCACTGTTTTCTTTTTCACCGGAATCGCTACGTGCGGACGAGCAATGTCATGTAGAAGAGTATTGTGTCGTGTCTGGAGTAGTATTGAGGGCGTTTTTCCTTCAGAGCTCGGCTCGGTCTCATCAATTGTGTTCGATATAGAGTTCCAGTGATAGTTTCGCTTGGATTAAGTAACTCATAATATGCCACACCCAATTGATCCCACCAAATACACAGCGTGAGTTTTTTTCCATGAATATTCGGTTTTGCTATGGATGTAGACTCGTGACCATGTAGTCCCCATGGTTTTCTTCTTTTTGGATCATCATAATGTATCCACTTTTCATCACCAGTGACGATTCGATGTAAAAAATTTTTTTTTTTTGTGCCTAGCTAGCTCATTTTACTCATGTATAATGGGCGTTCAACATCTCTCGGCTTTAATTCGTATGGGACCCCATTACCTTGTTTATCAATCATTCTTAACCATTTTAAACGATGCGAGACTGCTTGCTGAGTGACTTCTAAAGATTTATAAATGCAAGTTTCTTTTGTGTTTGAGACGAATCTTCCTCCAATAATTTCTCCAATTCTGCATCCTAATCAATTTTTGGCTTTCCACTGCGATTTTTGTATTCTACGTCAAAATCACCGTTTTTAAAGTTTTGAAACCACTCACGACATGTTCTCTCACTCAAGGCAGCCTCATCATATGCTTCTATGAGCAATTGATGTCTCAGCTGCAGATTTTTTTTTAATTAAAGGAATAAATTAAAAGTTCTCGCAGATGACGCTTATTTAGCTTAAATTTAGACATTTTTGAATAATAAAATATATGTTTTGCTAATATGAAGTTAATAATATGATAGGGTTAAGTTGTTCTTGAATGAGCAACCAAATTTTCAAGCCGGTTATCATTTACAAATTTTAACGTAAGTCTTATACCATGTCATCTTTTTCAAAACAGCGGAAACTTATTTGTAATCCTAATATAAAAAAAAATTTGGTAGATTCATGCTGTGGTCAACTTGGCTGACGCATGAAAATAGGGCGGTTTGACCGGACAAATACTAACAAAGAATATAGAAGTGAAGTTACAACTTCAGTTGTTTCATTTCGTTTAATAAGTGAGAGTTCCGGTGTCCCTTTGCCCCTGCGCCAGATATATTATTCTTTCCAAAAAAGCCAACAGCATACTACTGACTCTTCTGGGATTGCGAGTGCCTATGGGCGGCCATGATCATCAACTCTCTGGTGGCTCGCATGTTAGTTTCGCCTTTAAAATAGAGTAAACAAATGAATTTTAATAAAAAAGAAAGAATTAACTTAATAAAAAAGACAAAATTAATAGATTTAAAAGGTTTTTCAGACACATAAATAAAATTAATGATTTTCGCTACAAAATATTTTAATGAATAATAATAAAATATTGGTTTTGTATTCAATTTCAGATTACAAAAAATTGTAATCGCAAAACTATTAAAATGACAACACTAATTACCTAACATAAAGCCTTTATAAGTACTAGTAGGGTAAGCTATTAGAAAAAGTACACTTTGTCCACACTTAGGGAGTTTCTCAGCAAAAGGTCGGAATCGACTGTATGCTATGAATAACATGTTTCAAGTTGGAGTTGTGTAATTTCACTCTGACTTGTGAATTTAACTTTACTGAACGGTTTGTCATACACAACCCAGTTTTGACTTGAGGTGATTTTAGAGTAATCCTTTAGGGAGATACCAGTAGAGGGTGACGGAAATAATACAAGACAAAGTTATTGCAGTAAATCAAATAGTAAACAATTGTAGCTATTGCAAGAAGTTAGAAAGTGAGAAAAAAATATTATCACATTAGAATACTTCGAGATAATGCCAAAATGTAGCAATAGAATTTTTTGCAATATGTGACAAAAAAATGCTAATGTACCAATAATAGGTATTCCAAAATACTTTGCAAAATGTAATGCTTGTGGTAAATCAAAGGAGTGAGAGAAAAACTTCATTTTAGGAATAGTATGAGATAACACGAGAAGAAAACAATTAGAGTTACAGGAGTTAGAGATCGTCGAAGAAGTGTAAAGGTTGTATCAGAAATGTTTCTTTTCTCTATCCGAAAATACATATTCGACAATTCTAAAAAGCTCACGGATATTGATAGTGAAATACAAATGTTGAAAATAATCAAATATTATTTGTGAAAGAATATTTGTTACAATAAAACAAGAATCATTAACATAAACATCGCTCGCGACAGTCCCTGTGGATAGTAATGGGGATTTTGCGTAGGGCAAGATCCAAGGCTCTATGTTCATTGTTTATTTATTTAGTTTAATTTACTACACATTTGTATGTTGTACAATTTTTTTCTAAGAATATTAATAGAAAAAAAAGCGTGCTTTAGAACGTTCAAATAATAATAAGATATGCTAGTGATTCAATATTACATCGTTTTATTGGAGATACTACAATAATAAATTGAATTTAAAAACAAAATATTAAATAAAGGCTGCGCGTATTAAAATTAATTTTTAATATATGAGTTTTTCCACGTATGCATTAAAATCACGGTATGGAATAGGTATGCTATCTGGCAATCGCAACTTACACTTATCTCATGTTTTCTTTTGTAGAAAATTCACATTTAGGCTGGTCCCGTTTCTACAGTTTTAATCCGAAAAGTTTCATCAGAAAATCCCTGTGTATTCAGATTACCTGTTATGCAATAGGTATACCCCTCTCGCAAGAGTGGCTAAAGATAGATATTTTTTGGTTTTTAATTAAAACATATAGATATCTACTTTATTATTTCCATGATAACTCATAATTCCAACGGACACACAGACATAACCGTCGTTAATTACAAAAGCAATCCGAAGGGTATAAATACAGGCTCCCGTTGCCCGGTCCGATGATCAAAGCGGCGGCGGTGCCTGCGCCCGCGCCGGCGCCAGATGTATCTTAGTTTATGACGTCCCCTTTATGGACCCACAAACGGGTGCCAAAAGCTCTCTCGTTGGTCAACACATTTACGCGTATCACTTACTTTTATAAGCCCGATAAAGTTCCTAAAGGTGATGTCGCGTCAGTGCCGATGGAGAAAAAATATTTTTATCGTCTTGTCCGTTTATCTCATACAAGCTTCGACACTTTCCATCTCTGGTTTTGTACTACCAATAACAATTTACGTACCTTTAGTTAGGAACATAGAGTAGATTTGATTATTTATAAAATGCCTATTTGCATAAATATTTTAATTTTGCCGTAATATCGTTTTCTTTTATTCTCTCTGTTCTTCTAAATGAGAGTATTTAATATTGTATGTCGTTTCACCTATTGTCATTAGTTTCTCCCTGTCTGAGTTATTTTTATCCAATCAATCTCATAATTTGGTACAAATTCTTATCAATGACGATTTCAGTTTAGTTTGGAAGGATTTTACATAATACCTTTTTTAAACCCATCCCATGAAATAAAAAAATACATTACATAATTTTAAATATCTGTTATCGAGTTTGCGCCATATCCGTTTTTGATTCTGACACAACGCCCACTCCACTAGCCTGCTATACATTTTATGGAACTTTAACAGTTGGCCGGTTTTTCGATGTGTCGCCGCCCGTCGAAGGCTTTTGTCCGTATCGTTAATTGCGTTATCGTACGCATTGTTTCGCCTTTGTCGGTCGACATACAATTCATAGACTGTCATATACCCTTTCTCCGCTCTATTCGCCCGATATCGGTGTCGTTTGTTTGTACGCGTTCGTTTTTCTTAGCGTGGGAGTTATTTTCTGTTACGTCGGCGTTCACACATACCTAACAAATCACGCTGACGGCCGGGGCGTGGGTTAGGACAAAGTGACAACTTTCGATGTGGAATCGGGGATGGATGGCTTTTTGATACTTAAGGAAATTAAAATTGTGATAATAAACGAATCTCGTAATTCTGAAATACGTGTAGGATATGAGTGTAGACACCGGTCTGAATAATTGGTATCGAAACTGCACCGTGAGATTTAATAATAATCTATGAAAATTAAATATATAGCTTGTCAATTATATTTTACCACTGAAAGGGAAAAAATATTTTTTATTAATATATAGGGTTTTGTGGATTTTTATTGAGAGTTGAAATGAAATTACTGCCGACTCAGAAATATAAGAACACGGTGGTTCTTTAGGATTATTCTTTTTTTTAGCTCATAGTGAAGCCTTTTTTAGATAGAATATTAATCGATGCTTGATTGTATGCGATGATGATTGTATTATTGCTTGTTTTTTTCATTTAATTCATTCGCATTTACATTTCTATTCACAGTCTCGGTTTGAGGATTGCAATATAGAAAGATAAAACGAAAAAAAATTTTTCTTCAGTAATTTAACCGACTTACTATTATGCTGACGCGTTAACGAACCACTAGAAGTCTTTTATTTTAACGCAATTAGCTTTTTGATGTACTATAATTGCTTGGAGTAAAACGGGGCTACTCACTCTAGTTCTATGTTCTTATTTAGCAGTGCGTAATTCTAAAACAACTAATTGAGAGTTGTTATCTAGAACTGTAAACAAAGTTAGAAACAACAATTTCTTTTACGATTCAACGGATAAAAATTCACAGATTTATTAAACAAATCATATCAAATATTAGATATAAACGATATATCTCATTTTTTGACTATTAGTAACAAGAGTATGCTGATATTTATTTCACTCTCGTAGTTTATAGTTTCATTTTGAAGTTGGTTAACAGACTAAAACTATATTTTAATTTATAAGTAGCTCCAATCGTTCTCTTTTTTGTGAAATAAATACATCATCAGCTTTTCAAAAATTGATATTTTGTATGACAGTAAGTCACTTAAGTTAAAGTAGCCAAAATAAACCAATTTCTCTGTCATCACTTATGTCATAAAAACAGCTAATTATTTCATACGAAATGTTAAAAAATATGAAGTGGCGGCTATTACTGAGATAGAAATACGTATCGTATGATTTTATTACGAAGGTCGAAATCCCAGCAACAATTTGAACTAAAACTACTACTTATTATACAGCACAGTTTGAATGGCGTTTCTGGGGCGACGATTATAAATTGTGTACTTCCTGCCATTTGTTATAATTACCATACTTGAGGCCGTATAGAAACATTTTATAAGACAATTCGATATTTTAGTAAGGTTTTAAATGTCAAATTGTTTTTCCTTGCTGAATAAATTCAAAAAAGATTTATGCGAGTCAGAAGATTAATGCAGGTATAAATTTAATGAGTAAAATTAAAAAAAAATCGCAATTTCAATTTGTTTCATTGTTTAAAAACATGTGTTCAATTTTAGAGTACATTATTTAGGTTATGGCAGAAACTATACAATATTAGATAAATATTTGGTTTTTGGTTTTTATCACCCCACGCTAGAGGTGCACCCCGTAAAATCTTATTTCTCTCTAAATGGCTTCACTGGCTCGTTGACACACCGTGTGCAGGCAAGTAGTAAATGCAATTTAAATTAGATAAAAAATGCATCACTAGATTCGCCTGTCGTATAGGATCGAATGTTTTTGATGTTATACTTTTTTGGTGTGTTAGGGTAAAGTGATGAGAGAAAAATGATGAGAGGGAATTTTTACGAAGCGCGCTCACCGACATCTAAATGGACACCACGGAGTTCGTACGCATGCCGACAATCAAGTTGACACCACGAAGTTGGTTGGTAAATGTCTTTTAAGTTTTGCAGAAAAGGCTACCAACAAAATAAAAGTTAGAGCATCTACCACGTATGTTTACGTGCGCGTGAGAACTGATAACTCTATTCGAATACATCTGAATCTACAACTCGTGTTTCATATCTGTGCGAATAAAATATATTTATGTATAGATGTATATGTGCGTGTTTTTAAATTATATACTTTGGTAAATCATATTCATTGATAATTTATTGCTAAATACTAGTCATAAAAGTGTTTTTTTACATTATAAACTTTCTTCAGTATGTTTATAGATGTGAGATTAACTGTCGGAATCTATTATTTATATCTGTTTACATTATAAATTTCTATTAGTATTATTACATTATTATTTAATAAATAGTTTATTGTATATATTTTTGGTATATTAAATGATTTTGTATTCGGGAATCTTATAAAGAAAATTAAGCCATTTTAAATATTTTTACGTAGATAGAGTTCTAGCATGCACAATAGAATCTTAGGAGTTATGTTTTATTTTTTTACACCAAAGAAGCGTAAACACACACACACACACGCATAGAGAGAGAGAGAGAGAGAGAGAGAGAGAGATAGAAACACACACACTTTTTTAATTTAAAAGCAACATACTGCCTCCTTGGACATTATCGTCTATAACTACTAATGTGATTATTAATTTTATTTATAATTTACAATATGGATCGAATATCATTATCATATTCTATTTTAAATTTGTATGAATAATAACCACAGTAATTTCGAGTTGTCGGTTTGTTGCTTTCATATATTTAAATAAATTATATTATTTAAATATTTATATTGTTTAATTAAAGATTTGAACTTATTGTTGCAGACGCATGTTTCCGTCTTTGCGTATCTCGCTGTCGGGCATGGACCCCCGCGAGGAGTACTGCGTGATGTTGGAGGTGTCACTAGTCGGGCGGCGGCGGTGGCGCTGGGCGGGCGGCGCCTGGGCGCCCGCGGGGGGCGCCGAGCCCCAGTCGCCCAGACGGCTGCTGTTACATCCGGACTCGCCCGCTCCCGGCCACCACTGGACCGCTAACCCTGTGTCGTTCTCCAAGCTCAAGTTGACAAATAACACCATGGATGCGCAGGGCCACGTGAGTGTTTGCAAATTTAAATGCTCATTAACAAAAATAGAGTAATAAATAATTATGCTAATCAATAATGATAATTAATACGCAAAATATAATTTTTTAGAGATTCTCAAAGATAACATTAAAAAATGTAATTTTTAATACGATTTTTGTAATCGTAATGGGCTAAAGAATATAACTTATTGTAAATGTAGACTTTATTTTGTTTATACACCTATTTTTGGGTATAAACATTGACAATTTAAATATGCAATAAATAATAAAAAATAACGAATAATATGTTTTACTCCAAAATTTATCAAAAACGAAATTCTATTGTTTTCTTTTTCTTGTTTTTAATCTATGAGTGAGTTTTTCATTTATTTTTGTAATTTATAATGTTGATCATACCAAATATTATTAACAAAATTTACGTTTTTAATGGGAGTAATTTATGAATAACAAATTAACCTTAAAAATCAATATATAGGATGTACACAATTATTATGCTTACAAAAATAGAGTACACACTCTGTACTCCATTATTGGTTAATAGTATAAATTAAATCTCTAAAAATGTACAAATGGTCGTGATAGATGATTATATTATATTATAAACATATTGAAAAATAAATATTTTATTACATTATTCTAATGTTGATATGAAAATTACTATATATAACACACCTAGAGCTTGAAACATGGTGCCGTGATAAATTTCATATCTAAGGCTCCAATAGTTTTGTTCATTCTTAATAACTGTAATGTTCTTTTAATAACAATATATATGTATATATAACAGCATAGTTTAGGTCATGAATAATGGCTATTTTTTAATCTATTTTCAGTTAAAAGCGCATAATACACAATAGAAAATATATTACTACTTTTTGTATTACCATAAAAATAAAACATACGTCCTTATCTTTAATAGATAATGTATATTCTCTCTTAAATATCTACTTACCAGATTACCGTATTTGAAAATTGAAAATTATGAATACATAAGAAAATTTATAACGTTTTTTCTAAATCCGTATTGTCGAATGTGATGCAGTGCTATTTTATTTTGGAAAATGATTTTGGGGCAAACGATTTTGTGAAATCAGTTCAGTTCAATTTCAACCATTAGACATCCACTTTTAGTCTGCACCCTAGATTTCCACGACGTATTATACTATCTTTGGCCGCTTGCTTATTATGAGGTCATGTAACTAATGTTAACACAATTTTTGTGCTGCAGAAGCGAGTTGTTCATACTATTTACAATTTGAGACCAAATCTGTCAGAGAAATATTAAAAGAATTAATATTATTTAATTGCTCTAAATAACGAAAACCTGGTATATGTCAAGATAAATATAGAATCGTTCCAAAAAATGAGCGACATCTATAACATTAATACTAGACATAAGAACGATCTTGCTGCTCATGAAACCCGTCTAAGCAAAGTTAATAAATCAATTAAGAAGAAATGTGTGCGCTTTTATAGTAGGATCTCAGCTGAAATTCAAAATTTGCCATTTCATGAATTTAAGCTTTTTGTTAAAGAGAATGGCTATTATACCGTGTCTAAATATCTTAATGACAAAAATTCATGGGATTGAACTGCTCGTCTATCAGGTCGCTTCATGTTATTTCTACGTGTTGTACTAAGTGATTCGTTATTAAATACTTTGTATCAATGTGTAAAACAAGAACAACCTTTGAGTTACTTGCCCATTTTTCTCAAGCTGAATCAGCATTTACAATAGGGAGTGATGCTAGTGTCGGAAAAAATTCATTAATTACGTATTTCAAGTGTAATTCTACCTACTATTGTTATCTACGCAACAAAGTTATTTTTGATTTTGCATGTAATCCGCAATGGCGGTCCGCGACCTTTACCAGGTTACCAATCTACCTAGTGGGAGGACGTCCCGTGCTGAGATGTTCAGTTCGTGGTCGCCACCTCAGAACTTTTCTTCTCTAGCAATTATCAGTTCGAAGAGCGGTGAGGCCTGCCCATTGCCACTTCAACCTATTGATTCTTCGAGTTATCTCTGTTAATCGCGTTCTTTTACGTATTTTCACGTTCCATCGCATATCGAGAGACTCAGCCTGTTTAAGAGAGCGACAGTAAGGGATCATAAGGATGCTTTTGTCATATTAACCACCCTTGGCTATTGCGGACGATGACCGCAGTAACGTAAACCTATACTTTTACTCGGGTGCATGATACTGCTATCCGTTCCCCTAAGGATCGGGTTAGTCGTCTCTGTCGACACACATTCTGGTCGGCACGTGCAAAGTGATATTTTTGGAAACTCATTCTTGAATAAAAAAAAGGCTACTGCAAAATATATACCGGTCATAGACAATAGAAAACAATGACGGAAACCTGCCTGCATAAATTTCATTCAGCATCTATGGATATGTGGGAAAGTTTTAAAGCTAATATAGACGGATAAATTGGACGGAATTATAGGGCTTCTATTTCTGTACAGATATCATAAACCGGAGGCGGTTCGGTGTTTAGGAGTGTCGTGTTCAAGCAAGAAAGTATCACGTTCGATTTTAACCAACAGCGAATCGAACAATTACTTCTCAACTCAGTCAAATTAAATTAGTCGCTCCACCCCTTGGAGAACAGGCTAAACTGTCGGTCTGGGGCGTGACATCTCATTGGTGACAACAGCCGTCAGCAACTTCCAGCCCGCGTTGGGCCAGCACGGTGGGCTTAAGGCGGAAGTCCCGCAATCTAATATCTATAACTACATTTTGCCCGGGGCTTCACCCGCATAGATATAAAATGATGATTTTTTTGGATAGGATTTGCGTAAAATCCGTTCTCAGTGAGCGCATACGTACCGTAAAGATTAACCATGCCGAATTTCAAGTCATTCGAACCTATAGTTTTGATGATCTCATGATGACTCAGTCAGTCAGGCAGTGGTACTTCGTTTATATATGTATATATTGTGTTTGATGTCACAGCAGAGGAGTGGCTGAAACTGACGCAACAACACAACCGCTACAATTACGAGAGTCGTATCGTCGTTCTGTCTTTAACTGTGCATATATATTTTAAATTCCATAATAAAACGTGGACCATAATTTTTATGGACATCGCATTGGGAGCTCATAAAATAAGTTTTAATAAAAGTTTCGTTAGCCGCTTGCGGATCATAAAGGTTTAAACGCTGGTTAATGTTGGACATCAACTAATTTCATGACATCACAAGTACTGCGTCGACTTTTATTAGCAATTATCGTAGATTCAAATGAGGAAATAATTACTGCAATAATTTAATTTTTTTTTGTAACTGTATATAAATTTATAAGGGTTATTGCTTGTGCTATTATTTTAAGTGCGGTAATATGGTCACTTGTAATTAATATTGTTTTATCCATCCCCTGATAGTGAAACATAAATAATACAATGCAGATATAAAAGATATTATTAATATAAAAAAAATGTTTTTACTAGTGTAAAAATGTAGATTTGCTATTTATGAATTTAGACAGTCAGGATGTATCCGTGTAAGAATATATCAGTTTCAAAATACTAAATAAAATACCAATTAAAAATACGCACCTAACTTTCAGTTATCTACCTTAAGTACTATATAGTTATTTAACTGAGTCAGGGGCATTTGCGTTCAAATAAAAAATCAAAATATTTTTCAAACCTTGCACTATTACATCCCTCAAATTTGAATTTTTGAAATCAGTTACAACTGTTGCCGATAGCATAACCAAAAACGTTACTAAAACCGCATCGAAAATATCAGTATTACAACGTTATTGTCCGAGTTTTGTTTTGTTGTCGGTGTGACGTGTAACGTCAAGAGTCATATTGTTTTGCTGAGGAAAATGGGACAAAATAAACATGCTTCAGAACTTTTCAAATACAAATTAGTTTACATTAAATTTTATGCATTTTTCAATTGTAACTAAAGCTGATTGCAGTAATCATTAATTTTTAACTCGTTAAAAAAAGACTAAACTCTATCTTCGCACATTTTGTTGTATATACATAGCTTAGAGTACCTATTACGATTAAATTATAAGAGATCATTGTTTTTAACATTAGCATATTAAAATATTTTTTTCTATATAGGTGTGAACTAAATATATCTACAGCATTAAACTCTCATAAAAGAAAAATCAGAAATATAACGCTGTGACGCCAAAGTGGACGCAAAATCAGGTAATATTGGCCTGACGTCGGCGTCCATAATTACTGTTGTCGTTCACGAAACCACACTAAAACCGTTTGATAAACTTAATAATTGTACGGGTAATATGAAAGTTCTCGCTTAATATCTTTTGTCTACGATAAAATCCCAGTTAAAATAAAGGCCACAGAGGGTACTAAAGTAATTTAAGACTGTAGGACAGATCACCTTTAAGCTAGAACGGGTCCTACAAAGAGACATTCATTAGTGAATGATAATTCTCTGTTACTTTGCTTACGCGGTATAATGTATAGTTAAGATTAAAAAAACCCATTTTATTTGAACTAGCTTGTGTTTACCGCTTTGTCCATGTGCAAATATTACAATACATTATCTTCAATAAAAAAATAATCGCACGTCTTATTTTGGATTTCGGCTGTATATACACTCTACACCAGTTTATCAATCAGATAGTTATATTGTGAAGGTCTAATAAACAGAAAAACAAGTACGGACTTTATATGGATAGGTAATAAGTTTTTCATATACATCATATCAGTACATATATCATTATACTTTGCTCTTACATGTGCATTAAAACACATTTTTTTTTACAAGCTTTTTTTTTTTACTTCTACAGACACAATCAGCAGATACTTATTAAAAGCTCATTAGCTTGGAAACTACCGAATCGGTTGTTGTCTAAAAATGTTACAACGAGCGCAACTTTAACATCGCGGGTAGGTAAACATTTCAGGTGGCGGCGCATGCGCGTGACTCACCCGGCACCCCGTCCGCAGTCGAGTGCTGTTATCGCCCGTTATTAGCGAAGGAATTTCTTAGATAATTGCATTCTTCCGAAATTCCTGACCGCTTTGACGCGTCTACAAGTAGAGCTAATCGTGATGGGGAGTCGTTATCATGCAATAGGATTTATTTGGCTTACGTTGAATCTATAACTTTTTTCGATGAGATATAGATGAAATACAATATAATTATCAGCCTATATATGTATGTTCTTTTGTAGCACTCTAAAGGCCAAAGTCGTGGGCTGATGTTGATGATTCTTCCGTCAGTCGATTTGTCCTAATCTTGTAAGTATCATTAAAGACTTGTAATTCAAATTCAATATGGAGACAATAAGACGCCATATTTTTAATAAGAAAAAAAAATAAACTCGTTGAATAGGTCTTTGAAAATCATCTTTCAATGTTTTTCCTTTTTAATTTTCACCCTAAATGACCTTTTAGAATTCATAACAATTTGGAGCTTCTTTCACCATCTTCTTTTAAAATGACATTTAATAAAAAGTCATTTTTTAAATAAAAGTGATTTTTTATTAAATGTCTTTTAATTCGACGTTTTTTAATGGGTTTTAAGACGCAAAACTATTAAAAGGAGGACGTGGAACCATTCTCACTTAAATATTCAAAATGTATAATAAACCTGTGATAAAGTACTTATTTAAGTCTATTATGCTTCTTGTTAACATGATATAATTCCCAAAAGCGAATGACAAGCCCACAATTTTTCAAACATAATTTTAATGATCGTTACCTTAATCGTTACTTAATGCAACGAGAGAAAAATAATCTAATTAAGAATGAATTTTTAATAAAAAAGATACAATATATAGTTAATTAATAACAGTATATCGATAAAAGAAATTGATAACGATTATTGCAACGAGTCACGTCTTTGACACCGCTAATGACGAGCAAGCAATCTTAGAATATTGTTAATACAGAACTAAAGGTAATAAATAATAAAAAGGAATAATTCAAAAATTTCAAAAAACTCGACTGCGTAAAAGTGGATTTAAAAGTTCGAAAAAAGATGACGTAAAAAAATCATCCAATGAAATATGATCAATATTTGCAGTCGGAGGGATACATGTAGCAAAAGTTGCAGCAAGTAAAGAATCATGAATGGGGTCCTTCTACTGCAAATATTTATTAAATTGAATTGGATAATTATTTTAAATTAACATATTTCCAGTTTTTACATATTTTCACTTTTACGGATTCGGGTTTTTTTAACTTATTTATGATATATTTTTTTTAAACTTGTATTTTGAGATTATTAAATTACATATTTATTTCTGGTTTAGACAACAAATTAATATAACCGTCTTAAAGTAAATTAATCTAAGCTTTTACTGAAGTTTCGTATAGTATAAAAGTCTTCAATGATGTTTATTGTCATTGTTATAATCATATTCTTGGCCAAATAAAAAATAATAATATTCATATAAAAACTGCATCCTTTAGTAGAGAAAACGCCGTAAAATGAATTAGAAATATATCAAAGCATTTGATATGGCTAGAAATCAATCTGCGATATATTTGAACAGAAAGCGTATCAAATTATTGTCATAACAATTTTTAAATCTGGCCTCGCCGGTTATACTCACCTCTGTAGCGCCGCCTACCGCCCAGTTGCAATCAAATCCACATTTCATTTTTCTCTCTTATCGTAAAGGCCTAAAGTCTAAATTTGATCCGACAGGTAGCGTTGTAATAGTTCGTATCCGACGATACAATGTCAACTTTAAACACCAATGTCATAAGGTTTAGTTTTATTGTCCCAATGACTAGCTTGACCCGATGTCGTCGCAGGAGTCTAGAGACACAAAGGCCTGCCGTTGTTTCGACACACTATCGCAAACAAACCAAAAGGCTTTGTCGGGATACTTCGCCTCTGCCGGCGGCCGTTTGCGCCGCGCCGGCCATTTCACGCCTTCATTAATGAAGTATTTCTTAGTCAGTGGTCGACACTCGATTCTACGATTTTAAGTGAAATTGCAGAATATTCTTTCGGAAAATAACTTTTTGCACTAATTGTGAAAATGATAACGATAGCGCATAACTGTGAAGACGAAAGACGTTACGGTCGGAATAACTAGAAATTTAAAATTGCTCCAGGTTAAGGTTTGTATATGTATACTATGCAAAGGAAGTTTACATGACGATTGACGCATATGTGAAAGCAAATATTACAGTGGATTAAATACAATAAATCAACAAATTTTAATTTGTTATTGTTTTGGAATTGAAATTTTTTAAATACGACATTAATATAACTAAAATAATATTAAAAATGCTTGAAAGTAGGCAACACGTAATAAATCATGGCATAAAATTATTTTTTATTTTATCACGTCATCTTATGTTTTTTTTTGTGGTTTAACAAATGCGACAATTTACACTATTCACGGTATGCGATGGGTGCGCAGCCTGCACTCATCGCTAGCATTGCCAACGGCCGAAAGCATAAGTAATCAATGTTTATCGGCCAATATAAAAACCGTCGAGTTGTCATCATGTAACACAAAAAAGTGAGTCTATGTGCGTGAGGATTTGTACGCGTAATGAAGATTTTGGAAACAGTGCTTTTTTCCTTTGCGTTCCGTTTCGTTGTATTGTAATTAAAAAGAGTTTTCTCACCGTTTTGTTATAGTTGTTTTTCTTAGGGCCAGTGATTGACTGTCTTTAAGTATTTTTTTAGTAAATACACTTAAAAAAATCTTTTTAAATAAGTAAATTAATATCTACCGCTTTTTTGGCTTTACCTTTTGAGAAAATGATTTAATTGATTGCGAAGAGAAGGAATTTTTTTTTCTTGATTCGTTTTCAGCAATATTTAATGAGACAGATATTTCGAGTGAAATATTACAGAAAAAGACTAGTGACATTGTTTACTGTGCTCAAATGATAAATATTAAAGGGGTTGAAACTTTCAGAGAGCTAACTATACAGAACTAAATTTGATATCAATTATAATTGTTTTGAAATTCAATTGCAACCGACCTGAAAGAAAAAGTGGCATTAATAATAATAATATCTATCGACACATACACAGCACCATCTGATCTCAAACTAAGCAACGAGATTTGTATTGTGGGTACCATATAATTGATACAATACATTTTTTTTTTTGTAAATTGTACATATAATACATGGAAATACCCAAACGCAATAAAAACATTAATTTATAGTCAAATAAATAAATCTTTGCCTTGTGTGGGAATCGAATTTACACCGCCAGCGCAGCATGTAGGGTGCGTCGATCACTTGCGCTAATTGGGCAGACAGGAGTTGATAATATTCAACAGGGTTACAAGCGCATGTTTTGGGAGATTATAGACAATGTTTTGAATGAATGTCATAGTCGGTACAAAAATTCAAAAGACCTGAAGTTTGTTAATCTACTCGCTTCTGAAAACTTTTTTTCCTATTGTATGAATTGTATACAGAAGTTTCTGTCGTACAATAATAGCCGAGCAGGGTAGGTATCAAGTGTCGGTGGGCCAACAACCAAAACAAAGGTAAAAGTGGAAATTTATTTTGGCCTTGCTTACCCTGTCTTAAATCTTATTGCACGCTATTGTATCTATAGTTAACACTTTTTCTAAAATTCATTCTGATTATTAAATTAACACAACGTGAGAATAGGGTCCCTGACTTACGACCGTTGTATTACACGGAAACTCATGAATATGAGATGAAAGACCGACTTTCGTGACGAGACTCATTAGAATGTTTAAATAACGCGATTAAGTTAATTTTTCATTCTAACGAATAAGATTGTGTGAGCGACGATATAACTGTTACTATTTATTTTTATTGATCTTGCGGCAATTATAAAATTGTTGTCATTAGTGACGAAATATTTAAAAATCATACTAAAATCCGTAGAATTATTCACTAAAACATAGAAATAATAGAAGAAGTAATAAAATGTGTTAATTATTGTTTAGTGTTTTTTTTCCGATATACTGATTCGTATGAATCAATTAATGTTTGTTACGATAACTATAGAGAACTACATTAAGATTTACGACTTTTATGAAAAAGTGGGGTGATTTTTTTTGTTTCGTTTTGTTGTGAATCATGTAAAATTATGAAAATATAAAATCATAACAGCCTTAACAGCTTTTCTTTGTTGACCTCTTTTAGACGTTACTAACTGTTAAACTATGAACTCATTAATAGCTTTATAGTACCAAATAAAAACCGACTTGTAATGGGTTTTTTTTTTGCGACGGTCAACTACGGAATTCTACACCACGCACGGCCCATTACGCACTTAACCTTTTTTTTTTAATTAAAATTACGCACAATGACATTGTAAGGTCCTCCATAAATTATACCAAGTGATGAGTTACTTCGGATCTGTATTTTTCCTTTTTTTTCTCTGGTTGTAGTGTGTTTATCGGTTTTGCCCCGTTATTCATACAACCATCCCTTTGTCATCGGTATGAAGCTCCAAAACAATATAAACTGGATATATCTATCTATGATAGTTAAGGTTGTTTTTAAGTCATTTATAAATATTATTAACATTTGGTTTTCGTCCGTGGCTTCACCCGTGTGGACGTACAGAATCAGTCCTTCGTCCCGATGCCGGTCTCACTTTCGATCCTGATCGCGGTGTTGCTCCTGATTTCTATTTCGGTCACGGCTCTTCGTTGTGATCCCGGTGTCACCTATTTTAGGCGAAAACAGTATAGCATTCTATATATGAGTGAAATAATTTTTAGGGTCGCTTTAATTCAATATTCGAACGAACTCGGAGGCAAATTTCAGCAGCTATTATTTCTTAGGGATAGTATGACTTTCTATCTAAAGGATGCATTTGTAAGACATTTAAAATTTAATTTTAAATGTTTTAGAAATGCTATTTTTTGTTAGGAACCTTCCTAATCATAATATATCTCAAAAGCTTCGTAATTGGATGAATGGTTTGGACACGCATAGAAGACGTAGTTTAAAAAATCTATAAAATATTATCATCAGGTCATAGTAGTTGAGGACTTGAGATTTGTATACATTTTAGGTACTTTCTAAGGTTTCTATCAACTACAAAAAATACTATGAATGTACCCCAGCGTGATACAAGTATTTTAGTTAATCGGCAAACACTTATATTGTAACATCAACAATTCAGTTTTCGGGTTACAGTAAGTAACTAGTTTTTGTGACTAAATGTGTTGTGGCACGGCAAATATGCATTATAATCTAATTTCGTTCATGAATTCTCTTCAAATACTTGACTTCATATTGCCCAATTTATTAAACATCTGATTTTCAACGTCGTGCACGTCTGCTTCTCCTACTTTGATTGACACCCGAGTCATATCAGTATGACTGTTTTAATTTCACGAGATGAGTACCTCGACACTCATGCGAGTCTCGTCTGTTGTGTGAATGACGTGATGCATTCGTGCATAGAACGCTAATGTCAATCAGGGAAACAGTTTTTGACTATGGTTAATATGTGATTGATTATTGGGTACCTGATTAAAAAATTGAATGTTAATTATTGGAAATTTACCACCTTTCATTGATTGTTTCCAGCCTTTTCAGACAAACTATAGTGATATAAAACAGCAACATTATTATGTACAATTGTTATAATTAATATAAATTGGTTACAATTTATTATAATTAATGTTCGTAATCTTTACGCCCGATTGAGGGAAATCTTTTTTTTGTATACCGTTGTGATAGATGTTACGGATAAACTAAAGAGCAATAACTCATATTACAATTTAATATGATTGAGATAGTATTCAGTATTGAAATCAGAATGTCCACTCGAGAGGAGTCGTGGGCACTACTGGTTACTAATAAATATTATTAATGAATAATAATAAAAATAATATTAATAAATAAATAATAATAAAATACTTATAAATAAACGTATTAGGGGCTTATTAATAATTATTTGCCTGATATGTATATAGTATTGTCACGTGGTTTAAGTAAGGTACAAATTATAATAAATGTAATAGCAATGTAATTTGCTATCTCCAAGTTCGCACAATATGTAATTTTTATTAATTCCTATTTTAGATGCAACGATCTCATTTGTCGTTCGAAATTATCAGTACTGTTTTCTATCATAGCACTTTTTTTTCTTTTATTAAAAAAATATACTCTTCAGTTTTGAACAACGTGTCCCCTTTACAGCCATTAACATTTTTTTTAATGCGCATCAATTTAAGCTTGATCAGAGAACATAGCTCCTCAAGATTTATCTTTGCAAGTTTCGCCTGTAAACCTACTACACTGAATTACATAAGAAAATTTGCTATATTGTTAGTGAAATTGAATGCACCGATGCACCGCTTTAGAACATCATGTGCAAATTGTAAAAATTATGTCTTATCATGTTCGAGTAACAAGACGGTTTTTTAATACTAGTCGTATTTAAAAATAAACCTTTTCTTTATGATCTTTCGATTAAACGTCATATGATAAATAATGTATCTTCCCTTGTTTTTTTTTGATATTGTAAAATGTACGACACATATAATGTATGCTTTCACAGAATAAATACTTTTTTGTAACTTTGAGCTGATTTTCGATATTAAAATAATAAGCAACTGTACATCTTCTGTTTTGCATCTATGTTGTTACGCCATTGTTCCGTTTTGCCACTATTGAAATTGTTTCAAAATTTTTATTAAAGCAAATTAAACAAATAATGTTCTTATATTAAGAATACAACGCTTAAATAATAGTTTGTTTAGATAAATATTAAATGTGCTATGAATTCCTTTATAGTTTCAGAATTCTTTACGTCTAGACTTGATAACTGCTCCTAATGAAAAACAAAAAAAAATATTAAGAAAATATACCAAAATTTACGTAAGAATAGAGAGGAGGGGTAAAAGCTTTGCCTACTTTTGCTGACAAGGGTGAGGGGGGATTAAAAATTACACAAATTCTGCTTAAGTAATACGTTAATGGCCCCTTTTTTGAAATTATTGTTTGTTTGCGGCCTGTGGACCTATCAGACAGCGATCAAGTACTAAACAGATTTTGATGCTACTGGACACTTACGTTTTAGAAAAATCTTAGAGGTGCTCCTACATTTTATCCCGGAAAATCAAGAATTCCGATGATGAACGCTTTTATCACAATTTTATTAGTTCGTGATTCGCAGTATAAAAATTAGTCTTAGGTGGTTTATATGAATTAAAATATGGTAAGCAATTCGTTGAATAAATGTTACAATTTTACAACAACTTACGTCACTGTCGTTCACCATTCTTCATGATTTTTTTACATACCACAAATTATCTATTCCATGACTTTTTAAAAGCTTTGATTTTGTTTAATCTAAAGAATTATTTATTGATTGAGGATTAAATAAATAAAATCTATTTCAAAATTCATACAAGGTCGCGGGGTCAGCTAATATATCTATTATATACAATATACAAGTATAGTTTTACATGTTTTTAAGAAACGGTAATCAAATCTTAAAAGACAAATGAAAACTAGTTATACCTATTTCTAGACTTATTCGTAACCGCCAGACACCTACCAGGACCGCATAAAACCGCCCCCGCTCTTTTTTCATGATTAAAATACATACTACATTTGTTTTGTTCTCCGACCGGTGTAAAAAGCGGGTTGTCTAACCGAAGCGTCGTTATACAACGCCCATAATCCTTCGGGCACAATGCGGGCGGGAGCCGGGAGCGGCGCGAGTTATAATTCGCGCGGAAAATAATACGCATCGCTAACTGCGCACTTGAGTGCCACCTCGGGACAAAGGCGCCGCCGCGATACTTTGTTAGTGGCGCGCTTTGTCCCCGCGCCACAAAAGCCGGCCGGGGACTGCACACCGCTCTGTTGCTTAATCGAACTCGCCGATGACTTCGGCTTCGTTCGTTAGTGCTTATGATCAACTTGGAAAGTGGGCTGTCGATTCTAGGTATAGGCTTGTAAGAGAAACTGCGTTTAGTGCGTGCTTTGATGGACTGTTTATTTTCTTTCATTATAAAAAGTTTTTCAAAATAAAAAGTTTTATTAGTAAAATACTTAATATGTGCTTATTACCTTTTAAAATATTTTACTTTACAATATGTACAATTTTGTAATCGGAAATTTACATTTGCTTTTTTTTTATAATTTTTATGTATCTAGTAAAATCTTCCAACGTCATTTTAATGAAGTACTAAATGTATTTATTAAAAGGAATGGCTAGATATTTAAACTATAACTGTTTGTATGCATATTAAATAATAGGAATTAAAAGGATATATAGAAGAAGAGTTATTCAAAAATAATACCTAAATCTAAACATATACTATATATATAAATAATATTCTAGGAGCCTTAAATGTGAAAAATATTTATCCTACATAAACACATTAGACTAAAAATCATTTTTTTAATAATTTTACCATTTTCCAAAACGAAAGTACCATTGAACTGAGAGCAGATTTTTCACAAGCTAGTTGAAATCTATCACAGCGTCTTCAAGTTCCGTAAATGTCAAACTTTCTACGGAATCTTTGAATTTTAGAAAAACATTAAAAAAAAATGGGAAAAATAACAGAACGTCCCCCAAACTACACAAGAGCTCTTCTATTTTTTTCAGAAGACATATTAACTGCTGTGTACCACTCGGCGTTATTTATATTTTGTTCTGAAAATGAGATCGCGCACGCTGGACGTACTTGGCAGAAAAAACGCAAATCATTTTTTTAGCCACTTTTTCTTTAGTTCTCTTGCTTGCTACCTTCGCACGTCCATTCAATAAGCTATTGTTTTCTCTGTGTATTGCAGTACTAAATCTATGTGATCACATTGTTATAAACAACAGAACATATGTAGGTATATGTTCTGCGTCGTACACAACAGTAGACTGTTCGTGGTCGTAATTTAACAACATTGTACTTAACCTGTTTCTGTTTTGAGTGGAGTTCGTGAGGAATCCAGGGATAACGAAGTTACTTAACTGTTAAATATTGGTGATTTTTTTGAATTTACTCCCCAATCCTCGAATGACCTCAAATCATTTTACAGATGATAACATATGTTTATACCATTAGCGGCTTGATAGTAGTAGCCACATTTTCCTCAGCAATCGCAGTTGAAGGTCAACTTTCCCTCGAAGCGATTCCCTCGCGAAAGCATTCTGAAAACGAGAAGTGCAATTTTAAGGCGAAAAGAAACTAATGAAATCATAAAAAATCATTGCTCTAAAATCTTTGTGCGTTATCTCCAATTTTTCTACGGACGATAAAATTCGATTTGCAATATAAAACAATTGACACGCGATTCCCCGCCAAAGAACAATGGCAATTGATTCCCCGCTAAAAATTATTTCAACAATTAATCACATTTTATGTTCTTAGAAAACATAATACCAAAAATTCAAATATTTATGTCCAGCCAGGGTGTACAACTTTTATTGCGCCCAGCGTATTTCCGTTCGAAAGGCTGGGAACTTATAAGCCCTATCGCCATCCACCCTAGTCCAACGCCAGTAAGGGCTGGTAATGACTGTTGACTCACTCACCAATGTTACTATCAACAATATCAGAAATCAATAGCTTCATACGCTCTTAAGAGAATAACTTAATATGCTCTCAAAATCATGGACCAATTGGTTTAATCTGTGTGGCTGAGATTAAAAGCTCATTGTTTCATTCGCCCTTTTGATTCCAACACAATGTCAACTTGACCACAACTAACATTTTGAAAATACTGTTACTTTTCAAAATAAAGTAACTTTTTAAAAGTACGTTAACTTTTGGAAAACAATAACTTTCGAATAATCGGATCCCTTGAAAGAGGAGTAAATAAGATGATGTGTGGCCTTAATTTAATTATTTAAGTGAATTTTTATTGCATTACTGGCGGGTATATATATATTCCTAATAATAAACAAAAATAATTTTCAAATTATAATCTCTATTACGGTAAATAAAGGGACAATGCTTATACATAGTGCCTAAATTGTCATGCATGAAAATATGAAATGAACGAGTGACTCCTATAATCTTAATATTTGTGTAGTAGTCTACCGTATATCTTAAGAAAAAATATGACCAGGCATTTTCCCTTATTTAACAAGCTATCCTATCCGACCCACTCTGGTGGCTCGCAAGCTCGTTCGTTCCTCGAAAATGCTATAAAAAAAAGCTATCATAAGTAAAACTTAGAACGACTCACGTCACAGCTATAAGGCATTGTTGGACTTAGTAAATGGAATATGCGAATCTGTTATTGAAAAGTAATTGGTGTCTATATAATAAAATAAATGAATTATGTTTAAATTAGACATCAAATAATTTTTGCAATATGTGTCATAGAATAATAAAAACGTGCTCCACTGTTATCGATTCATTATTGTTACATTACTGATTGAGATTTGATTGAAAATTTATTTAAATTTAATTCACATTATATCCGCAAAAGTTTTAGTTAAAGCGAAGTAATTCGAAGTATTTTTCCTTTTTATTTCGGTCATCCATTACATTGACCCTTCGACGTGGATAGGATGCATTACGTGGCTTTAGACACCTTCGGATTTATCGCGATGTGCCATCGACGCGCCCGGCGGGGGTTGGCCGGGGCTCGATTCCGGGCGCCGGAACATGTGTAACGATGCCATCTCGCACCCCAAGCCGGGGCCCTATCTCGCGCCGCATCTCCGCCCCCGCGTCGCGTCACCGGTCAACGTTAATTTTTCGGTTTTATCTGATTCGGGTTCATGCGATACGACGTGTAGGGTATTTTAAGAAGCCAGTGATCCCGAGGACGTCTGCGATGGAGACCCGTGATCGGCACCGGACGTCCAACGATTGGAACGAATGGTTCCTGCTGGAATTGTGGACCTGAAATGAACCCATTCTATTACTTTTTGATTGAAAAACTAGATTGTGTTTTCCAAGTAAATTCGGAATGAATTTTCTATTACAACACCAATAACGTTAAAGTCACAGTACTTATCTAGAAAGTGACTAAAGACGCCGTTTACGTTGTCATGCCAATGAAAAGTTGTAATTATGATTTTCGTTTTTTTTTTTGCATGCATTAAATTTATTTTATTTTTCTTACAGTCCTATATGGCTCAAGGCTGAGGTGTTTTGAAAAGTGTTAGAAATTATGAGTTACTTAAATGAAATATTAATTAAACCGGTGTGAATTAAAACACGAGTGCTTCGTTTATAATCTTTAACATGAATAGAGAATTTGATCAATTTTAGGCTATTGTAATGTAAAAAAAAATTACAATTATATTGTACCACTTACAAACCGAACTATATTTATTTGTAATTATTAGAAATGTTTTAAAAGTGAGAACTAAAAACACAACTTTAACGCATTCATAAAGAATTCAATAAGATTTGTAAGACACAGTTTTAAAAAGGAAGGTTGGTGGCCGAACTGTCATTGCATTGGTACCCATGCACGGTCGCTCGCAGGCCACAAGGCGCATTCGTTCAGATTATGACGTGAAACCCTCATTCTGAAATAAATGAAAATCCGCTACGATTAGACACCCAGAAGTAAAGGGTGTTTTACTGTCGAAGAATAATTTTCATCAGCAGGTACCTTGCATTAGTTCGTCGTAATTGTCATAACAAATGAAGTCAAAATATATAACATTCAAACTTTGTGGCAATAGGTATATTTCCTGAATTTGAATTATTGATTTGATCTATTGTATTATGTAAACTGATATCACGTTTTGATATTTGCAGTATTACATTTTGATATTAAAATGTTTCCGTTTTGTGGTTTTACGAAAGTCCTATTCAATAGACATAAAGCTATTATGTGTATTGAATTTTACAAATTTTCATTAAACATTATTAATAAATCTCTTGTACGTTTTCACTTCAATCTACTTTAATTTATAGATTTATTGTATTAGAAAATAACTTAATATATTATTTGAACATTAAATGCATATTGCTCCCTTCATGATAATTCTTAATAATTATTCCTAGTAAATCACGACATGAAATAGATTACAAAACAATCTTATACAGATGTAAGTATATTAATTCTGGCATTAATTGATCAGCATAATTTCTCAGAGTTGTCAATCAAACATTCACAATTGATTGAATACATCGAACTGGATATTTGAGTTATCTATGATTTCAATCTGGTTTGATTGAAGACGCATCTCTATGATTGACGAGCTTCCGGGGGCTGGTAAAACTGTCAGCTTCAAAAACATCGACGCGACTGACGTTCCAGAGGCGCCAAGTTACAAAAAAAAAACTATCTCAAGCTGTATGCAATTAGCTCGCGCGTCTAGACATCTTATCTCGTTCCCGCCTCTACCTCTTCTAATGTTTGCGTAAGGATAACGTTTTGCGCCGATATTTTTTTTCATGCGGAACCTTCGACATGGTAAAAGCGTTTTTAAGAATGACTGTGATTTTCATTTGGTTGAGTTAATCCGTATGTGTTCATTATATGTATTATTACAAATTTAATGACCACTTTTTCGTATCTTTATCAGTTTGGACAAAAGTTGTATTTAAAGACATAAAATATTAAAAAAAATTATTTATCTAATTTCTATTTTATTTAGATGTATGAAAAGGGCAACGTCAAAATTAAAATGTAACTGCTTATAAATTTAACAGAAAAAAAAGTTTCAAAAGAAAATCCTGGTGCGACAAATCAAAAACAAAAATTATGATTTTTCAGTTTGTGTTGTCAAATTTTATTACCCAAATGTTGAGTCCAGTACGCCTTCCGACAATCTTTATAATTCAGTTTGAGTAATTTTGACCTAAATCACTTAAGTGTCTAAGTATATAATAATATCTAAGTTTTAGCAAATATATTAATAATAGCATATTCCTTACTAAAAAAATATTACTAATTATTATTACTTAGACACGATTGTAGTCGAGTAGGCTTGCTGTACGTCATCCAAAATCAAATATAAGTATATTTCTACGGTTATGCTGCTTGTATATATAACAAATAAGAAAAGAGAAACGAAACTACAAAACCAGTAGCAAAATCATATCGCGCTCTAAGTTAAAGTCACAAAACGAGTAAGTGTCGGGCCACTACTTGTACGGCCTATCGGTAAGTTTTATGTCCTTTGAAGTGTACGAAATGGGGTGAAGTGCGCCGGCGCCCGCAGGTAGCGGCCGTGACGCGACGTCCGCGGCCGCGAACTCGTTCTGACATCCTTACTTATTCGATGTTGACAACCCTTAAATGTATAATAGACTAGTAGTAAATAAGCTAATTCCCTGACTATATTTAAAAAAAAAGAGGCTTATGTAAGGGCATTGGCTCCAATCAGTAGACATCCCAGGCAATGCGAGTTACTAAGTGAAACTTATTACGTTATCCAGAATAAAATTCAATGGTTATTTATATTAAAAATTGTTACGATGCGACGTAATAAATTGTAAATCTTGTATATAATAAGCACTGCCTTATTTTAAATTGTTAGGCAATTTTACAATAAACTTGTTACAGTGAAACAGTTATAAATTTTATCAATCTCAAGCGCGCCACACCTTTCTCGTGACTGTTGTGTTGAAATTAGAAAATGAAATCATTGTTCATCATGATGAGACATTTCAAGACAGAGAACCCACAGCCGCAGAAATTGGAGAGTACTCATATTGTACTCAAATTTACTAATACTAGGGCCTCAGAAATACTCCGGAGAAACTTTCTGAAACTAATTTCCTCCGTTCGCCAGCAGATGGTGCTGACGTCGATGCACAAGTACCGGCCGCGGGTGGTGGTGGTGCGCGCGCGGGACGCGGCGGCGCTGGCGTGGGGCGCGCCGCACGCCGCCTTCTCCTTCCCCGAGACTGAATTCATTGCGGTCACCGCTTACCAGGTTAGCAGACAATAATAAGACGTTTAAGGTAGTCTTATATTACTGGTATATTGATAGTTTTAGCACAAGATAATATATTATACCTTCTTGTATATAACGATATGATTATTTAATTAATAGGTTGTTACATTATATGGCGAAGTTGCGCTAATTTATTAGTCTATTTAGCCTTATTAATCACGACATACTGGAAATCTGATATAAAAACGTACCCCTTCTCTCACAATCGATGTCATGTGTCCCGTTAATAGATTCGACGTCTGCGGATTCACCGAAATCGTAGTGTAATTCTTGGAACTATTCCGCTGCGGGGTTCCGGCGGCGGCGCCCTCAGCGGTCGCAGGCGCCAATGCTTTTAGTGTAACCCAATAGGCCGCCGACGGTGGCCGACTCGCGAAAAAAAACGCCGACAACTCGAGTGCCGTTGTAATCGCCACTTATGAAAACAAAAGGGGGCTAATTTAGCAGCCGTTTGGTTTGCTTCAGTTCTTTTTTCACAGATAAGGCGCCTTTGCTTGTAGTCATAATTATATATATAATATACATCTGCGAAAATTAATTAAGATAAGTACATTTAAAATGTTTTATAAGGTATTTGATCCTTTTCTATTTTGCATTTATTAAAAAATATGTTTTAATGGAATTATCTTAACTGTACTCGTCTAAATTAATATTTTGACGTGTGAACTATTTGTCATATGCAAAACGTTTCTTGTAAAGAACTTTTAAATATATATAGATCTAAGTATGAAAAGTAGTCTTGTTGATTAGAAAATCACTACACATGTCTATGAACTGCAGTTGTTCCCATTACTTGATTCTAAAATCCGATTTGCATTTTTTGATAAAAGTCAATGCATAATATTACATTATTTAATTTTAAGTTTCCATCAGTTGACAAGCGTTATCGGTGATTGATACGAGTTAAAGTGTGTATGTGCAATCTGTATACGTGTATGTGTGAGGCAGAGAGAGGTAATTAGAGACCCAGAGTCTATTAAGCTGAAACAGCGACCGAGTTAAACCGATTTATTTGCGCGACATTGTTGCGTGCATCTCAACATGACGCACGGCTACATCGTATATATGGCTCGTCAAAAGTTGCTAAGAAGATGCCCGTTTTGTGGACTCCTATAAATTTGCATTCTAGTGTTCTCTCCTTCGATAAGTAAGCTGTTTCCGAATTCCTGACGTCACGCCTCGGCTCCGAGGCTCGTGGCCCGGAGGCGAACTGTCAAAGCGCACACGATCGTCACGCACCCGGGGCCGGCCGGCTTCCCACCGCCTATTTTCCGGGGCGTGCTCCCGTTCATTTTTTTCGCGTCCAGCACGGCGTGCTGCTTCGTTGCATAATCCGTCCAGCCAGCAATTAGTCCCGGCGTCGTCCGCCGCGGCCGGGGCGGGCGCTTTTGATGTCGACGCCGTCGGGGCGCGAACGCCGCCGGCTCGCCAATTATAGCGATCGGCCCGCTTTGTGGGATAATCCCATATTGTCGGCGAGGCCCCGTTACCCGCACAATGCGCCGTCGGACGGCTCGCTCTCGGCCCGGACGCCGACGGTGGCGTTTTTGTCGTGGCCCGCTGGTGAATTACGAGATCGCCATTGTTGCGGACGGTGGTAATGTAACGGATGGTCTGTTTATACGGACGGTGGGTGGACACGCTTATTTTCGACACGGAAACAAACGGTGGACGTTTGTTTTTTCTAGGACTTGATTCGATCGGATAATATCGAAACTGTCTTATTTTGTTTGTCTTTAATTTTCCAAAAATATTAAAATATTATTTAACCAAAAGCCTTATTACGTCTTGTCATGGATATTATCTTTCAAATGTATCATAATTTCTTTACAAAATCCTACCCTTCTATTTACACGCACAAGGGGCGACTTTCCGAGTCATTTCTTTATTTCTGTACTGGAACTGTGAATTTTGAGTTAAAAAATTTAATGTTTTTTTTCCTGTATAAATGACGGGATTAGTCCAAAATTTTCTACTTTTAATTCGCTTTCTTAGGCGATGAATTTCCAAAATACTTTGTAAATGCGTAAGTCCAATGTAAAAGTCTCGCACGTTCCTAATTTCATCGACGAAGATAATAAATCATGCAGGATAATGTCTTGCTACTTATACGTATTATTGTTAGTACATATAACTTAATTAGGAACCTAGATTTACTCTAATTATAATATGTTATACAGTGTGACAGTTGTTGTACCTGTTTGAAAACGACAAAATAGATATCCGCGTTTCAAATAAATTAAAAATATCTAAATCGGTAAATAAATGACGAAGTTCTGAGGTAATAATATTTAAAAAAAATGCAATTTAGTTGAGAGCATTTTTTAAATTGGAACAAATGTATATTTATCGACGTTTGCAATGTATTCTTAATGAATAAGATTTGATCATCCATTTACTCAGTTAACTTTTTTCACATAAAAAGTTTTTTAAAAAAAAAAAACAGAGGAATGATATAAATTAAAATGTATGCAGTAAGAAAAATATGTTTGAATCAAGTTTATGGAATACTGAACAGTTCTAAATACAAAAATGTGCAATACTTTTTTGAAGAAACAACTCTGAATACTTTTGAAGTTAATTTAGTTTTGCTTTTATAGGAGAAAATCTCAGACACCTTCCACTGTGTAATTTACGTTTCGCAATCATTATAAATCATTTATTATGTTGATCTCAGTAAATAACATTTTTCTCAATTTTAAACATCAAGCTTTTCATGTTTTCTTCAATAAAATAAACCTTTATTGAATTTTTTATATCATATAATTTAGATAAGGCATATGGATCTGTTATGTAGCAGTGGGTATTTTTTTTAACAAACTTGCGTCTAAACTTTATGTTAAGAGGCTACATTTAAAAAAATACAATGAAAGCAAACGAACCGTGTGTTTCAATTTGTCGGCTGCGCCGTTTTTAGCATATCTATACCACTCGCGGCGATAAAACCGGCGCCTGATTCCACAAAACCTTCAAATTTTTGACCCTTAAGTAGAGACATACTCCAGACTTGCATTTATCTCGCGAGTGTTAGCAGCGCTCACCGCCCGCCACCAGACGGCGCCACCTTATCGTCTTACAAATAAACCCAAATTTCATCCAACTATGACTGTTTGCTGCAAGATTTAGCAAGATAAATACTTAGTCATCGTCGTAGACCATAAATCACGAAAACGTTACGTGATTCTTTCTATAACTTTTAAATATATAGTTTAAATACTGTTTTATTTTTTGTAATTTAGGAAGAAAATATTAATTCATATTTTTCTTCCAAATACTGAAATAAATAATTCCTAATTTGATAGTGAACAATCTCAGGGTTATCTTTGACAGTTGTCTTCAATACCCACTGTTTGTATTTTGTAGATAAATACTGTTGATAAAATTCATATATTGATACATCAACAATTCCGAAGATTTTCAACGTTGCAATTGGTAATATTTTTTTATGTTTGACTAAAAATAACCGTATCAAGGGTAGAAATACTGTCTGTCAAGGCTAGTATTTTATCTATGCTTTAAACGCATTATGCATTTAGTTACACGTGTCGGAGACGCATCACGAAAGTGCAACGTGAATTAAACAGGCGCCGGCGCCGAGAGATGGCGGCGCGGACGACCGGCGGCAGCCGTTGGCAAAAAAATAATAATTTTCCCTCATTGACGCTACATGCCGCACTAATTGGCCTGTCGCCATGCACATGTGAACCTTAGATGACACAGGAAAACGAGGGTTTCTTTAATAGTATTTAAGGAAGCGGAAGTTTAAATTGCATATGCGATACTGATAAGTTCCGTATGTCGGCGCCACCGTCTAGATAATAATCTGTAAATATATATATTTAATCCATAAATGAAGGATCTTTGTATTAAGATTTATAAAATGATTATGAAGTATTATTTATTGAATTTGCGCTGATAATTCTAATGGACGATAAATATGCATTATTAATTGAGCTACGTTTACTTGTAATGCAGCTCAAAAATGAATTTTGTTTATAATGGGAGATATAAAGGAATAACCATAAATATATTTCAATGTTTGAAACAAAAATCGTTGATATGTATATTGAACGCATTATTTGCTTGGGAATTAAAAGCGCAGTTTGACGTGATGAGGATTCTTTGAAGAATTAGTTTCATTTTATTGCTTAGCTTTTACTAGTTATAGGATGTTTTTTTTTATAACGTATTTCATATTCTTATAAAAATAATCGTGTAAATTTTTGTGCACAGAACGACCGTATCACGAAACTGAAAATTGACAACAATCCCTTCGCTAAAGGATTCCGCGCTTGTGGCCAGTCCAAGTGTAAACGGAAGAACGTGGAAGTCACCGGTGCTACCGGGACTTCAGAAGTTGGAGTATCAGAAAGCGGGGAACCTAAGCGACCTTGCTCCGATGCTGCTTCGTCCTGTTCAGAGGAAGGAAGTTTGAGATCCGCTTCGCCTCGTACCCCGCCTCCCACAGAATCACCTGCCCCTCTTCCACCATTGTTCCCTCCACCGGAATACGCTTACGGCTTACATTTTAATCAACTTGCAGTTCCTATGCCCCTAGTACTTCCGGGTCCGTGGCCGTGGCCTGCCGTACTCCCGCCCCCGCCAGCCCCCCCAGCGCCATGCCGACGTCTCAAAAGCTTCACTATAAGCGCATTGCTAGGTGAAGGCTGATAGTATAGCGTTTATTTTTATGTAACTTTTCGTTTTGATTTTTATAAGATACTATTTCGATGTAAGTACCTCTTAATGATATTTTGTAATTTTTTAAATTCGTGATAAATTGTGCCTTAATATAAATCATTAATTATATCGATGAGAGAGTAAAATAATGGTTTTTGTATTTATTAAGTAATATAAGTGTTAAAATTCGTTTGAAGTTTTCGATATGCTTACCAAAATAAGAATCAAGTTATGTTGATGTCATATTTTTGCAATGTAATATTTTGATCTCTATAGCTTCTGCGCAGACTTTTGTAAATATTGTATATACAGTTTATCAGAAATATATCATTCATATTACTACCTAATATTTTGATTTCCATCGCTTTCCAATATAATCCACTAAAATTATATTGAGCCATAAAGACCTATGTTAGTTATATATAAAATTTCTCGATAACGTGCTTACTAACTTACGTAATCTAATATAAAAAAAAATATGAGGCGATCTATTTAGTTTTCATTTTTTAAAAATTTTAGTGCTTATTTTCGAAATCAGCATACCGACAAGAACCAACTCTTACAATATTTTATATGACCTTTAAAATCTCTTCTCATTGCGAATCATAGATTGCGTTTTCATTAGATAATTTTGGTGTTGAATTTTATAGAATTTCGGGAATATTGTATTTATGATATAAAAATAATATTTAAAGGTATCGTTGTATTGCATTTGTCTCTCATTCAACGTACCGTAGTGGCTGTATACTGTATAAGTCTAGAAATATTATACTGAGGCCGTGTACGTCTTCCAGAATTAGTTAATAGTTAATCTTCCAAAATTATCTGAACACAATGCACAACTTAGTTTGCTTAATTATTTACTAAAATTGTTGTATCACAATTGTACCCACTGTCGATATTTCTTTTTTTATTTTATTAGACATTTTTAGCTATCACAAGTTGCAATACATTGAATACTAACGTAAGAGTTATTTGCAGTCTATTCTATAATAAAATGGAACAGAAGGGACACGATTTCAAAGTGGACATTCAACAGCGATAAAATTGATTCTCTTTTTTATTTCATAGACACATTGTATTTATAATACCTAAACACAGATTCAAGCCAATGAAACACAGAATTTGTGAATAAATCAAATCAATTTCCGTTGTGTTATATATTGACGGAATGAAGTATGTATATTCGTTTTAAATTGGTTGAAATTTCAGTTGGATACTTACTTAAACCAAATCTGAATTTATACATCTTTTGTGCTCTATAAGCTCTCTGCTGTTCTGTTTTGAATTACAAAGTTCTAAAGCTATCGATTTAAAATTTAGACAGATTGTAGACGAGTAATCTCAAAATCAAATAATCACGTAACGTATATTTAAACTGCAAATTATTAATAATGTGATTTATTCACCTAAATTACATTATTAATAATTTGCAGGGTTACTTAAATTATTTTAAAAATAAATTTTATAATTCTTGTGAATCATTTATACGCGTAAATACAAAATTGAATCTCCAAAGTAACTTAAAATGTTTATGAAGAAAGCTTTGATGATCCATCATCGTGAAGTCAAAAAGCAGGTGCTTTTTGTAACGCAACTCCTACCACGAGGATTCTTTTGAATATCAATTCCATTACAGAGCGAATGGAGTAAATATACAACAAGCAAACACGACAGAAGAGGCGATAAAAGTATGCGCATAAAACACTGACTTTTTTTAAATGATAAAGGTATGAAATAATGTAAATAAAAATAACATTATTTTTAAGAATTAGGAAAAAAAATATAAAAACTTTCTGTTCCAAAATTTTTGGATATAATTGATAAATACTTGTAATTTTGACATATTTTAATTAAAGGTATGAAAAAAACATTTTGATTCTCCGTTGGACATCATCTATAACATTTTTGAAACTATAAAGTTACGAAACTGGTTTCATCGATTTATTATGATTATAGTTGTTAATACAAGAGTGTTTATACATTTGAAGACATAGAGTGAGAAATAAAATCGTATGCGAACATCAATTAGATATTTTCAGAATTATTGTGAAAAACGTCTTAAAATGATACCTATTTAGAGTTGTTTGTGAGATGAGGTGCTAATCCAAATAGTGTAAATTATAGTATTCACATTTAAGTTTTGTAATACCTACTAATATTTAAATAATTCATTGTAAGCCATTAAAATACATCCGCCATTATGGGTAAAAGCATTACTTATTACGGATGTTTCGTGAGCACGAATTATATGATTAAGTATTTTAGACATAATACAATTTTGTTCGGATGCTTTTCGGCCACTAGACGATACGTGCTGGAGATGTAAGTATCTGCAATCAGGACATAAGTATGTTTCTGTCGCCCGGAGCTCCGGGATTGATCAAAGTGGAGTAAATAGGTAATTATACGTATTTATATAAGTTTAATCCCCATCGTAGTTTGAAATTAGACAAGAAATATGAAATTATTACGTTAATTTCGAATTTACAATAGTCCTAGATTTTACTTTGAATCGGTAATGTGATAGGGACGGAAATAGGACCTTAGAGCGGAATTGTACCTGATATCGGAACGGATATCAAAATCGGTTTTTCGGATTCTATTTCGATTTGCACACAAATATATTGCTTCGTTCTAAGAGAATATACGAAAATATTTATAGCGTACGGCTTCTAAACCAACACTCTCATAGTAGACAATATAAATAGGGACATTGGTGAATCTCATAATGCACATTATCCTATGGTCAAGTAGCGGTACAGCTGCAAATATTCTACGTGAGACTGGGAAATAGAAGACAGGAAGGGAGGAGGTTTCCCAAAGACCTTAAACCCTTAACAGTTAATGTGCGAGGCTCAGAATATATCTCAGCTTTCAGCACTATTTTTAATACAAACACATAGAAATGCGACTATGATATCTCTCCTAGAGTCTGAACAGACCGATAAAAATCATGAATAAAAACTCCCAAAATCATTGTTAGGGTTCTGTTATCGACATCTGTGAAATCTGTGCGCCATAACAGAACTTGACATTGCAATGATAAATTCTATTGCGACATACATTTAATAAAATAAATATCAAAATAGTCCGCCGCTAAAAAAATATAGTATAAAATCGGATATGAGGGCATATTTTGTGTATACCAAAAATTTGTGAATTTTAATTGTTTGGATTGTTAACAGTCTATGACCAATGACCAGCACCGGATTTAGGGAAGGGGGAGCCGGGCATCTGCCCCGGGCGGCAGTTTCAGAGGGCGCCAAAGATTAAAATATAACATTGAGATTCTATCAATTATTCATTTGATTTTAAAACGCCCAGGTGGTTTCTGAACACTTAGGGTTGATTCTGAAATGCTTTGCGAGCAGTGCAGCGCAGTGTGATTTTTAATTTCACTAATTTATTAATTTTATAAATAATTAAAGACAAAAATTATTTAAAGGATATTTTTATTGGTTTTTCCTTGCAAGAGATATTACGATTTTTCATTTCACATTTTTCTATAAAATTTAATATATTTTTTGGAAAAAAATAAAGAAGTTTCTATATAATTACGGAAAATAGTAGCATTGGAGCTTCGCTTATTCATTTTGAAAAATTCAAAAGCCAAGAATGACAAGAAGAGTGTAAGTAGGAAACATATAACGTGAGTTACGATAGGTATGTTTAATGTATATAATTTTTTTAAAAAGTTTTTAGGTAATAGATAATAAAAAGTGCAAATTTACTAGTCTTCTTATTATTGTGATCATAAAAAATTCAAATTTGTGAGTTTTTTTTAACAATTTATCTCAAACACTGGAGAGCGCCACTATCAAGTTACTGCCCCGGTTCGAAAAAATCGTAGATCCAAACCTGCCAATGACCACTTAGGTACTTATAACATTGTTTACAACTAAAAAGGCAAGAGTAAATTGGGTTTATAAACTTTAAATACTGTGCACCTTAAATATTAAAAATACGATTTGGACTGGTACACAAAGGGTTCTATTCCAACATACAATATTGAACTTTACATAATCTTTTTTAATCGTGGAAAAATACGAATAAAAACAACGAAAAAAACATCCCTGTTAAAAACATCCAATAGATTCCAATAAGAAATGATTGTATTGGAATCTAATGTGCTTTTGTCACTGCAAATCCATATCCATACCCATAAAAACTTTCGAAGAGACGAAACGGAAAGTTTAATGGAAGTTATATGTCTGCAGAGTTCTTATCTGGATTTTCATGTAGAATACATCATTTTTTCCGATTGTGGAATTGTCATTAAAAAGCATTAAAACATTTTCTATTTCGTATTCGGAAATCCACATTGGTTTTTATGTCCACATGGACTTACGATAAAAACGGATACAAACCTACAGGTAAAGTGCAGTTAGGATCCATACAGATACAAATAACATTACAATCCCATTAAGTCCAATAAAGAAACCTCGCTATGATGGACTTACATATAGATTTCAAATTTAACTCTATCTGGATGTTTCTGTATGGGAACCCCTTTTAATTTTAACTTGATTTTATTTTTTGCTATTATCATGGCCCTAACATATTTCACAGAACGGATAGACTAGCCACCCATTCCATTAAAATTTCAAGTGTCTGACTACCTGCTACGTTTCAAAAGATACAACCCTTCTATGTAGTGTAAGAGCTAAAAGAATGTTATTTCTTGAGTCATAGTGATTATCGCTATTTTAAAAGTTTTTCTATTGTAAAATAAATGTTTTCCACAAACCTATTAGACAACTGAAAATTATGGTTAGTTATGAAAATATTGGCTTTTTCATTATGAAGTATTAAGAGCCAAACAATATTTTAAATGGACTCAAAACAATAATCATATATCACATAATATAATACTATCACGGTAACAGAATATTTTTTATTTTACTAGGTGATTACACAATTAATTGCGTAATTCATAATCCAATGTAATTTTACTGATAATAATACTCACATTTAGTGTAAATTTTAAAGGCGATGTTATTAGGTTTTATATGAAAGATGACAAAGAAAAAAGATAGATTACCAAAAAAAGAAATGTTTTATTTATCTATAAAAAGCAAGAAACATTTCATAATAGCAAAACAAAGCTATTGTATTAACAAAACAACATCTTTTTAATTTCTAATGCCACGAAAAAATGTTGGCAATCAAGTAAAGGAACATGGCGTTGCAGTTTACATTACAAAAATGTATTTGTTCTGTTTATTGCAATTATAGAATGCTAATATTAAGCAGTTATATTGCTGTTAGTTGCAATAAATTGATAATATTGCTATTAGCGAGGATAGAAGGCACTGCATCACTATTGGCTGTAATATAATTGACAGATAGAAAAATGAGTGACGTCTGTGAAAATTTTTATTTAAGATATTATTAAATTCTCTCTGTACTTTTCTTTGGAATCCACCATTTCTTCTTCTTTTTCACTGGTTTTTATCCATTCTACAATGTATTTTTAATAGAACGGTATTAAACATAATGAAGTGTTTTTTTTAACTTTTTTGTTATTGTGGCATTTCGAAGAGACAGAAAGAATATTTTGAAGACAAAACTTTGAATGAAATGAGGAACATTCAAGGAGTGACCGGTATGAGATAAATGATTAAAATGCAATCAATGATAAGTATTCTAGTGTGATTTCATAATGCGTTTCCGTGTCCATGAATTCTATGGAAAGTTAAATATACACGTTTTGTTTTTTTAGTGTTTATATTTTTCGTTCATTCGTCTCTACCCAAAACCCGCAAGATAGAATGTAACAAGTGGTAGGTATGTTGTATTACTATAAATACTGATAATACGATTTTAAAATTTAAAAGTTGATTCATGAATTACGATCGTCATGTAAAAGTAAAAAAGTGATTTGATGGCAAAGCATGAGTTTTTAATTATTAATTTTGTTAGCATTTACCATCTTTCTCTAAGAACTTCTACAGCGCCCTTGGTGGTTGTTTTATGCAATTATTAAGAACTCACACTCAACCCTCAGTATTATTATTAGTTATGAAGAGGATTTGTTTTAGGACTTTTCACTATATCTTCATATTTAGTTTAAATCGATGATCATTTTAGGGTCTCTTTCACTATCTCCTTTTAACGGTTTTTAGGCCTAAATGTTAAAAGGAGATGGTGGTAGAGACCCTACTAAACATAAACTATGTATTCAAAACATATTGATCAATTTATTTTCAAAATTATAATTTCTTTTATAGAACATAAATCTACATGGAATTCATTAAGATATTACACGATTATTTGAAAATAAAAGTCACATTAGGTATACATAAAAGGCAGAATAGAATTATTGTATTTTTGTTTATAAGGGTATCAACAAAAAATCCTAAGATACACAAAATTATTCTGTTTCAACATCATTATTTTAGAGCTTTATTTTCAGTTTGATTTTACTTTAATGAAGTACAAAACATAAGGCAATAAATATATTCTGTCTAAGCTGTCAGCTGGAAGTCCAAAGAGATCTTATGTATATGAACATGAGATCCCTTGACTATATACAGTTTCAATGTACTATATAACAATTAACACTACATGCTTTAATTTGTATATTGTTTCTTCAAAAGCATTAAAATTAAATATAAAATGTATTGTTCAATAGTATACATATTTAGCAAAAAAAATTGTCAAAATATTGTAGATACCACACTTACAGCGCCATCTATTTGAAAATTTTTAAAACTTAAAAAAAAATAAAAGAAATATTACATATGCAATAAGAGTTTATTTATATGTATATATTGGAATTTACACATTTACTCACAATCTGCAATTACTAATTAACAAATTTGCATTACTGTAATAGGAAATAATAATTATTGTACTTTAATCACCATCAGAAAAAATCTGATAATGAAAATAATACTGGGATAAGCAAAATGTGCTACAAAGATCTTACTCTACATGATTTTACTAAATATGATTACAAAACTTCCACATCTAAAAAAATATTTAAAAATAAGTTTTTTGTAATTTGCCAATAGGTAGAAAATTGCATAATAAATGATTAGATTTATCCCGCAACCAGATTTTGTAATTCAGAACTAAGCTCTGAAGGATCAATATTAACTTTTGTATTAGTGCTACCAGTTGAGTTACTACATTCCCGATTACAGGCTTTTTTATGTACAAACCAGTGCAGTCGTTGACATTCTCGATCACAATATTGTACCAGTTTGCATTTAGAACATTTCTTAGCAGGTTTTTCTTCACCACATGTACTACAATAAGGAATAGCATCTACAAACCCTCTCTGACCATTAATTGCAGAATTGATTACAAACAGTGCTGACGGAGGATCTTTACTGGTTAACGATGAAACCATTTGATGGAAAGTTGTACATTCTCTATATGGAAACTCACGAACGCAATCCTTTAGGAATAAATCCATAAATTCCAATGTGATACCATCTTTACCAGGTTTCAAAAGTTTTTTTGCAAAAATTTCAACTATGTCATGTTTTTTCTCATCGTTTGTTTTCTGCTTATCTTTTATATTGTTTAGTTCCCGAACAATATATGATAGATAATGGTACTTAAATGCTATAACTTCATTTGTTTCTTTTCCACGTGTCATTTCTTTCTTACAAAGTAATTCTAGTACTTTTGTGACTTTCTCAGCATTATCTAACAATCCTGATAGGTGTTGAAGATTTAATGCCAGTCTCACAGGATGAATATTAACAGTTAAAACAAATTTATGCAGGGCATCTACTAACACGGGAGGTAGGTAAGGTTCTAGTTGTTGACCTTGGACAATTGAATAATATGAAATTTCAGATCGTGGAACAAAATTATTGATAGTAGCAACAGTGTGATGATTGCCTACAAATGCGGCCATTTGAGCAGCTGTTCTACCAACAGAATTCACTACTGTAGGTTTTGCACCTGCTTCCAATAGGAGTCTGCAAACTTCAGAATTTCCAGATAAAGCACCAAAATGTAAAGCTGTATAATTGTACTCGTGTTTTCCAGAATTTACATCAGCGCCCTGTAATGTAATAAATTTTAGTCAATTGATTTGTAGGTAATATAAAATTTAGATACCCACTAAAAGTTAATAAAGAAATTTAATCGCTCACCAAATCAAGTAAAAGTTGTACCATATCCTTGTTACCCTTATAAGCAGCATGTTGTAGTGTAGTCATGCCATTTTCATCGAAAAAATCAACACTACCTTTATACTGACTCAATAAATTACTAAAGTCTGTAAGTTCATTTTTAGAAATAGCATCGAATAGTCTTTTCTCTAATAATTGTATTTCTTCCGATTTTGAGTCCATACTTATTTAAGAAATAGTGCTAGAATATATTTTATTATGAAAATTAAATATTTTCCCACAACCTCATACGACGTATCTCGTTCGATTGAAAAAGATTGAACATAGGTTGACATTATCCGCTCAGTATTGCCATTCTTAATTTCAAATAACTACTTAACTTGAATTAAGCAAAGGTAATAAGACAAATAACTTTAAGTAACAATGAAATTAAAAATTACAATTTATATAAAAAAAACAATTGATACAAAATATTATGATTAATAAGCAATTTAGATAAAGTAAAGAGCTAAATTAATATTGAAAATGATTTAAATTATAAATTAGTAATCGATTTCTTTTAATATTATACTTATTTCCAAAATCGATTAGTATTGACACTACTGGCAGCTTCCAATGAATTCACCTTAGGTTTATTAACTCTACTAGGGTTACTTTAAAATTATTGAAATACAAGAAAAGTACGTGAGGGAGACATACTAGATTTACGTATGTTTTAAACTTCAGTGTCAATACATTTCTGTAGACGAATTTTCCGCAAATGGAAAGCATTTCGCTAGTCGTTTATAGAAACAGAGTCATAATATTCAGTAATATCAGAGTTGATCTCTTCTTCTGATGTAAAACAGCATTCACGTTTTTTTTTTTTCAATTAAAAACCAACCAAAAATCATACATTACAAGACCTGGTGAGTAAGACGGATGTTCTAACACTACAATGTCATTTTTTTTCACAAAGTCGACATAGACTGCAGTAGTATGAGAGGATGGATGCGTTGTCGTGGTGTAGCATTAAGCTTATAATTCTAAGAAAGAACTTTTGGTATTCAGTATTATGTAACAGTATTATGTATACCCGGCCGTTTGACAGTTTTTTGTTTTTTTTTTTTAACTTAATATCTTTAACCATGTATGTATTTTTGGAAAACACTGCATATGTAATTTTTTTTACTGCACGTACTTTTTCATCATGGTTGGCGTTGGATTATCTTTATGAACCCACGTCTTATTTTCATAGCGTGGAGACAATTCATAAAAAGAACTGTGTTTCATCACCTGTTACAATTTTAAATATTATACGATGACCAACTTTACTCAATGACTTTAATGTCTATCGGCTTATATTTACACGTCCGGATATTTGGTCTTGTGTAAGATGATGTGGAATCTAAAGAAAAACAATATTTTTTTTATTCATCATGCAGGATCACTGCGGCTCGAATTCAAAGAATATTCTAAATCACGTGGTAGGCGCATCATTTGTTATCTTTTATCATTTTACGAACACGGGTGAAGTTATCTGGGTTGAGTGTTGAAACATGCCTGCCCGTATGTTCTTCATCTTGAAATGAGTTGCGTTCATTATGAAATTGTCTAAGCCATCGAACAATGGCTCTAGATTGCACTTTATTATAAAATGCTGACTATAACCTCTTTACATATTGCTCTTCGGATAGACTAAATTTAAAATCATAGCATATCTTAGACTTTTAATGTTCATGTTTCAAATTCATTACTTGTTTTACAGAAACACATTTTATCACACCTACATTGAAAAAACGCGGGAAGTGACTATTGTACGTACTTTTATAATGAAGCGGACTTGTAAACATGCAGAATTATAACCGTGGGATATACGGCGTTTGATATTATCTAAATAATTCCAGTGTGGCCTTCGCATGCAATGCAAAGTAGTGTGGAGGATTTAGTCTCAATAGAAATTAGTATAGTAAGTGATTCTTCAAAAAAGTATTGTGAAATATCTTTTCTTCCTGCAGGATTAAAAAACATTTGCAAATGTCTTTTTTACTGCATTAAAATATATTGTTTTTTTATAATTTGTGCAGTAAGTTAGCGTTATTTATTGATCGCGTTCCAAAAAAGATCTCTTCTATGTTGTTTACCAGCATTTTTTATATTTTATCACATTATTCTATGTTGTTTTTCTAGTGATAAGATGTTTTAACTTGACATTTAGGTATTTTTACTCACAACTGCCAAATGATATATCTTGTTTGAAGAAATACAAAATAAAAAACCGCAAGTTGACGTCATGTAAAATAATAGTTATTGCCTTTTCTATTTGAAGTAACTGTTGTATTTCGTCTTGAGATTTCTAAGAAATGCTGGAATTGATTAATTTTATTATCTACGAGACTCGAGGGGATACAACATGTTATACAGAAGATCCCATGTTACTGATTAACAAAAATTAAGACGTCCAAGATATATAAGAACTTACGAGAAAATCACCACTAGACTGTCTATGCTACAGTGAACGAAAACATTTGTTATACCATAAATATTGAACAATTTTAAATCTTCGCAGGGCAGTAATTGAGTGGGTTTACAATGACACGATTGTAAAAAAAATCTTAGTAACTAGATAATGATACTAATTGTTTTCTCGTACTGTGCCAAGATCTTAACTTATGTGTACCAAACATTGTTTAATCCTGGAAGGATACACATAATAAAGAGGGAAAAGCAAGAGTATGAAAAGCATTATGATCGCTTGAGAAACAAATTATGGATATAAGAGAGTACTGGGATATCAATGGGGCTACAGATGTAGTAGTCTGTCAGATCAAAGCTTTATGTCAGCGTCAGGAACACAATGTGGTAATGGTTACAACGAAAATAAACCGAAGGAAATCCGATAACATTCAAGATTCGAATGTGATAGATGAATAGGTATAAAACGGCGATTTTAGCTACCGCCGCGTAAGCCCGCATCTCGGATTTCTTGTACAGTCGCTTCGGAGAACGGATTTCTTGCGGTGAGTGGGCAAAATGATGGACAGCGTTTTCAGATGATCAGACTTCTTTTTTTACGATAAGCAACTACGTGGATGCACCAATTCTGCTGCAATTTATAGATGGCGCATCTGCCTGCACATATGAGTTGCATATATTCGAATCGAGGGAGTATGGCCATGCACTTTGTATTTTTCACGCATGAGCGTCACATGCGCTCGGTATACCGATTCGCGGTCGTACCGTAACGAGCGCCGCGGTTCTTGGCCTCTGATTCGTTCCGCCCGCCAAGGGCCAATTTCATATGCAACTCATATGCGCATGAAAATTTTCGTATTCATAATATAATACGACAAAACACAATAAAACAAGCAAGATAAAAATACTGAAAACGCAATAAATATAAGAAAACAGGAAAACATTACAAATATATAATTCCTTACAATTAATCCCTACCCGGGTAAAAAAAATACAACTATTCATATTACTTAATAAACACACAAAATAAAATAAAAACCCAAAAGAATTCTTAACCTAGTCCGTTTTATACATAAAAATAATATATTTATTCATAAATTATAATTAAGAGCGCGGCTGTCCGTGACAGGTATGTAAAGCGATGGAAGGAAAGTCTGAGTTGACTATAAACAATACTAACGCTTAGTGCATGACGAATTGTAGAAGAGAACGAAATCTGTATTAATACATGAACCGAAAAAGGTATATGGAGAACATAATAAAACAAATTTTAGTAAGAAAAATAATGATTGGTGGAATTTCAAAGTAAGAACAGTAGTTGGTAGAAGAAAAAAGCATAACTAGACTTACTCTCTGTAAAAGCCAACAACTGAGTACAAAGAACTGGCAGTTTGAAATATGGCTTAAAAGGGCTGAAAATGCATATAAAGGTACAAAAATGGGAACTAAAAAATGTGTAAAAATAAGGAGGAGTGAAATAAAAAAAAGTCTATGACAAGAGATTCTAATATAATTTCAAATCGAAGGAAAAGCGTTTCTGTAATGTAGCGAAAAAGGCGCGGGATAATCTCTAAAAATGTTATTATAGAGATTATAGAGAATAATAGACATCTGTTAAATGAGCAGATCAAGTGAATAGGTGTTGGAAAAAATATTTTGAAAGTAATTAGAAGATGCAGTAACAGATAAGAATGTTACTCTAATTCAAGGCTTCTTAAACTTATACCCCTATGAAATTTCCCAGAATTTTGTGAACCATTTTGTACTTTTTGAATATGTAACAAATAGACAGACATAGAGAAAGAAAGACAAAATTAGTTTCGCCTTTATATTTCGGATATGTTTATTAATTACATCAAAATAATTTTGAGAATAAAAATGATTCTAATTAATCATTTTTGAATTTTGTAAAACTCAATTTCCTACAATCTCCTTCACGAATACATTACAAACCTTAACTTGCAATTCGACGCGAACATCAATAGTCGGTTCGTACGCATACAACTTCTTCAATGGACCGCCAGTCCTAGAGTCCGTGTTTTATTTTATTAATGCACCAATATTAAATAAAAGATTGCAAGAAAGGTCGCACACTTAGCCTCTGGTGAAAAATTGCGTGATGTAAAAAGAGAAACGATGCTGAACTGATGCCAGATCTGCGTTTTCAATTCGTCTGTCGTCCAATGAACGTCCCAATAATATTTATTATAATAATCTATGAACTATAAAATGGAGCGTCCACCACATACTGCATGCACACAATGTGTAGTGTTGCCAATTTACTTAGGGTAGAATGATTTAAAAAACTAATATCAAAAATTTTGTATTTATTTTTGATTGCCCAAATAAAATATGAACAACCTTTCGACTAATTTATTAACCGAAAACCGTTATAGGTATTATTTATAACACCAGGTTATATAGTAATTAGCTGTATCATACCTTATACTTACACTTTACACTTATACAGTACAACTATTAACTATAGTCTGTATTCAAATATGATGTTAATATCCTCATCTTTACTAACAGCAGCTGACGGGGTATAAAGTTATGAACCAGATCTTCCATAAGTCTCCTCAGCAGCTTAAAACCCTAGGACATCTGCAAGGAGTAGTACTACCCAGCTTTCTTTAGGTCAAATCTGAACTACAGAATGGCATTTAAAACATATTGCTAAACGATTGCGGAGTTTGGTTGTATTTTTTGCTGATTTGCTCTCAAGTTAAATACCGTTTTTCCGATATTAAAAATATCCTGTTTGAAGGTAGCGCAGACGCGGCGCTACGTTGAACGTTGAACGTTTAATATTAAATAATAAAAATATGCTCAGATAGATATTGAGAAAAAATAAAATATGCCATAAAATAAATGTCTAAGACATATACGGTAAGGGATATGAAAATATATCGAATTTAGTATTAAATATGGTTTACGAGCATCACTGTTAAGTGTTTATTGGAAAATCGACAATCGGCAAATGACGATGAGCGCGCTGAGAATGCACGAAAAGTGCGTGCTGTTGTTGAAATGAAGAGTAGGCATGCGAAGTGTAAATTTCTTGGGTGCATTAGACGCTTTTTGGATAGGTATGCGTTCTTATGCGTACGTCACCGCGTTATCGACATTTTATAAATATATTTTAAATTTAATTCATGTGCAACATTATTGTGATTTTGTTTAAATTACGACCCTTAAATTTTACATTTCAAACTATAAGCACATTGACTTCGTCTCATAATTACTGAGCCTGCGCAGTGGATCATGTTTTGACTAATATATAAATTATATGAAATGTACATAATTCTTACTCGGAGTGCCAATATATGTGAAAATCAGAGTGATGGTAATAATTTTAATATAACAATTATGAAGAGCTTTATCATCGAAAAATTTTTTTCACCTCTTATCAGCAAATATTTCTATCGTTGTATTGTCATTAACACTCAAAAATTGAAAAATTTGCATAGCATGGTGCAGATAATTTAATGAAGATATGTAATGTTAGCTTTGATGATTTAATATAATAAAAACGAGAAAAAATCATATAATTTAAGAAATTTTTCCGTCAATTAGTTGTGATACTACTTAGAAACACGATCACTTGTAAAAACATCAGTCAATTTAGCCTTTTTTCTAGATATAATCTAATCTTCAGAATTGCAGCAACTAGTTGCCTATTGAAAAGGGCTATCTAATTCAGTACCCTTAAATTATAATTAATAAAAATATAGTAATATGTAAGCAACTCTACGTGTTATAAAAAACAACGTCTCTCTCTGTGCTTGTTCGTCTGTCTGTCCGTGTCTGTGATTATAGCTTGAGCCCATAGGTCTGATATTAATGATCCTTTTTGAGGTGACAACGTCTTATAATTCGATGGAGCCGGCTGCACGCACGAAAAACATGACTCATGCGGCGTTACCTCGCTTTGAGGCGTTCCATTTAAGGCTTGAAGTGCAAGCGAGAGCGCGGAACGAGCGACAAAGAGGCACAATCGGCCTCCGCGTTCGACATCTGTCTCTCTCCTACTTGAGTGAGCGATGCGTCCGCGTGGACAGCTGCTATACAATAATACATTTACATGTTTTCGTCAAGTATTAAGTGCAGTGAAAAGTGAATGTGGTGTCAATTGTTTATAGCAACGATAATTGCGGCGATAAAGGTAATGATTCTTTCGATATTAAATATATGTTCAGTGATTAAAATAAATTAAAATCATTAAAATTTCAATCATTAAAATAAATAGCATCGGTCCGCTAGTGCAGCGATTGTAGGTTATGCTATAATTGACAAAACTATAACAATAAGTTAACAGAACTATTTCACGATGAGTAAAAAATCAATTGCTTTACTATTCGATCGACTTGGGGTGGAGAGGTTCGCGTCCGTAGAAGATTACCTAACTAATACCCTACACGTGCTCCCCGGGTGGTGCTAAACGAACCTCAACGCCGAGTCTCGGGCGGCGGTCAACTAACCCGAAACTACTGGCCTTACAAGCCAGTCAACCGTGGGTGTTAGAAATGAATACCCACACCCGCAACCGCTACCAGCGATCGGGAGTCTTGGCTTAACTGCCCGCTGAGAGGAAGAAAACCTATAATCAATCACCCCAATTCCACGGTGGGACACGTGCCAATGGAATAAATGACTGGTGGAAATCAGTACCTAGCGCCAACCTCGACGGACCTGGCAAACGTCGTTGAAATTGCCTCTTGGGAGAATGGGCGTCACCCCTCAAGTGACCATTTATTATCGACCCTACTCAAAATGTATAGAAAATGAAAATAATAAAGAAACACAAAGATGATACAACAGACACTTTCGAAAAGCATGTTTACACGCACAAGAAGTCATTCTCTGGGAACGTTACCAGCAGAAAAATCAAAAGCTGCAAACAGTAATGATATACATTATCCAGAGACAAGCACAACGGACAAGAAGGATGAAAGAACGGAAATCAACCGACCTTGGCAAAACGATCATATACAGACAAAAAGGAAAGCTGAATTAAGTCCTGAATTGGCAAACAGAAGTAACAAACTTACTAAGACGACATACGCAGTTACAACCCATAATAGATTTCAAGATTTAGAAACAGAAAACAACGAAGGTCCTCCTGAACAACACAAGGAGCCTAAGCCGCCAAAACCCGAACCCATTTTTGTCACAGGGGTTTTAGACATAAAGAAGTTAAAAGAGCTTTGTCTTTGATTACGGACAATAATAACTATACTATGACAACATTGAGATCTGGTCACATAGTAAAGATAATGCCAGCTGATATTGATACATATAAAAGTATAAGAGCTAATTTCATAGAGAAAGACGTTAGCCATTATACATATAAACTCAAAAGTGAAAGAGCCTATAGAGTAGTATTACGTGGTCTTCACTCATCAGAAGACACCGAATCTATAAAACAAGAGCTTTACGAACTAGAGGACATGACGTCAGGCAAATTACAAAATGTAAGACATAAAGACACAAAGCAACCACTGCCTCTTTTCTTTATTGATCTCGAACCAAACATAACAAACAAAGAAATCTTTAATGTTAACCTACTGAATCACGCAAAATCTCATTTGAAGCACCATATAAAAAGTTTGACATATTACAGTGTAACGATGCCAGAGATTTGGACATGTCAAAATCATCCGGCAAGCTATAAAGGCTGTGCAAAATACAAACAGTACAAAGAACTACTACTTACGAAAGGAAAATCAAGAAAACTAATGACAACGCTGAGACCATAATGAAACAAACTCGACACCACACAATAGAGACAGCACAGTTAAATAACCAAATCAACCATTTGCCCTTGAATCCGAATCCAAACATTCCATCAACCCAAGTAACAAGGCCACTGAAACCTAATACTCCCTATACATATGCACAAGCAGCGAGACAAAAAGACAGATCAATACCAAAAACTGATATCAAGGACCCCAATGATTTTGTTGAAGTTCTAGACGCAATGGTTGACAAATTCCAATGACTCTTATGTTAGACAACATGATGGATCGTATGATCCAACTAGTCACAAGCCTCATAAAGCATTCCTAAACCTAAGGGTAGTCACCTGGAATGCCAACGGCCTGTCCGAGCGTAAACAGGAATTAGATCTCTTTTTGAGGACTGAAAGAATTGATGTAACTTTAATCTCCGAAACAAGATTCACTCAAAAACGTCTTCCGCCTTAAACACTATATGGTGTATACTACGAACCATCCTCGGGTAACTCACATGGAGGAACCGCAATCATAATTAAAGAAAATATTAAACACTATCTCTCGAAGAAATATAAAACGGATAAAATACAAGCAACTTCAGTCAGAATCCATGATAACAAAGTAGAAACTACACTGTCTGCAATTTACTGCCCACCGAGGCATGTTACCACAAGCGAAGATTTTAAGAATTATTTTAAAATTCTAGGAAATAGATACATCTGCGGTGGTGACTGGAATGCTAAACATGTGTTTTGGGGTTCCCGATTAACGTCACCGAGAGGACGACAACTCTATTTGGCTACGAATGACCTTAATCTCCATTGTGTCTCACATGGGTCCCTACACACTGGCCTGCAGACCCAAACAAGAAACCTGATCTGCTTGACTTCTATGTTATCAAAAATATCCCGCTCAGCCATTAGACGTAGAAGAATCCACAGACCTGTCATCGCATACACCGGTTATAGTTAATGTCCACTGTCAGGTTGTTCTAAAATATCCACAAAGGATGTATAACCATAGAACAGATTGGGACGAATACAGAGCTAAAATTACAAAATCTGTAAATTCACTCTCCATTGAATGATGTAAACAGCATTGAAACGGCAATTGAATCTTTCAACAGGCTTATACATCAAGCGGCCAAAGAATCTACACCATTTTACGACAGAAAAACCTTAACCATTTTCCTACCCTAAACTTATAAAAAGATAAGGTAAACGAAAGAAGACGGCTACGGAAAATATGGTATTTGACGAAATACCCATGTGACAAAAAGCCTTCAACCATGCTTCCGAGGATCTTAAGAACATGATCTCCAAGCTAATAACGAGCGCTTCCAAAATCAGCTAGCAGACCTTACTCCAAAAAAGACACTAACTACTCTTTGGAAAATAACGAAGAAGTAAAAGACTAAAATACACATACCACCATTAAAACTACGGATGGGTGGGTCAGAAAGGAAGCCGATAAAGCCCAGGTATTCGCCAATCACCTAAAGGATGTTTTAAACCTCTAGCAAAACACTGAACATGACAAGGAAGTCTATGAATACCTAGACGCCGCACTGCAAATGTGTCTACCATTGAAAAGTGTTAGCCCGAAAAAACGGGAGAGAAATCTCAAAGCTGCAGGAAGGCAAAACACCTGGCTACGATCCGGTCGATGCGAAACTGCTCAAGGAGTTACCTGAGAAGGTATAATACACTTCGCGGCTATTTGCAATGCCTGTTTAAGACTGGCAATCTTTCCTGGTCAGTGGAAGATAGCACAGGTTGTAATGATACCGAAACCCGGAAAACCGCTATATGAAGCTAGCTCCTACAGACCGATAAGCTTGCTATCAGTGCCAGGTAAAATTTTTGAAAGAATGCTGTTAAACAGGATGCGAGCGCATTTATCAGACGTCATCCCCCAACACCAGTTTGGCTTCCGAGAAAAACATGGAACTATAGAACAAATTCACCGTATTACAGACATCATAAGTCGCACATTGGAATTTAAACAGTTCTGCTCTGCAGTCTTTTTGGACATTAGCCAGGCATTTGATAGAGTGTGGCATGAAGGACTTCTTTACAAAATCAAGAAATCATTACCGCACTCATTCCAATTTTAAAGTCGTATCTCGAAGGGAGATGCTTCGAAGTAAAGTACAACAATGAGAGCTCTCCCTTGCAGAAAATTAATTCAGGAGTACCGCAGGGCAGTTTATTAGGTCCAGTGCTATACTTGATTTTCACAGCTGATATCCCAACACACGAGGAGACCATAACCGCCACCTATGCAGATGACACAGCTCTACTGTCGGTCGATAAAGATCCTAGTACAGCATCGGCCAAACTACAAGCTCACGTCTTTAAAGTGGAGAACTGGCTGGATAAATGGCGTATTAGGGTTAACCAAGGAAAATCTGTTCACGTGACATTCACCCTCAGAAGAGAGACCTGTCCACCAATAAAACTCCATAACGAAGAAATCCCCCAATCGGAAGATGCCAAATACCTGGGCATGCATCTTGATCGTAGACTCACCTGGAGAAAGCACATCTGGACCAAGCGCAAACAACTAGATACGCAACTTAGATCAATGTATTGGTTGATGGGGCGTAAATCTAACCTCTCACACGAAAGCAAAATAGCTATTTATAAGACGATCCTTAAACCAATCTGGACCTATGGGATCCAGTTGTGGGCACTGCTACAATAGCAACATAGAGATTCTAGAAAGATTCCAGAGTAAAACACTTAGAACCATGCTAGACATACCCTACTACGTGAGCAACAAATACATTCATCAGGATCTAAGAATGAACACAGCCAAACAGGTGATTGCTAAACACAGCAAAAACTAACAGATGAGAATATCGACCCACGTTAATGAACTAGCATTAAACCTTACAGGTGCAGGAAGTGTTTCCCACTTCAGATTGAAGCGGCATAGTGTCCCTACGCTGGCCGTCAGATTTGATCACAGCTGATGATGGGATTCGAGAAAAGACCCCTCTGCTAATAAAGATATAATAAACCCCAACTGAATGGCTCATTGTGTTAACACAGATCGCCAGGTTACAGAAAAAAAAAAACTATTCGATCGAAATAATTATAGAGCGTAGCTATGATTAAAAAAAAATGAAACCATTCCATCAGTATTTTCATAAGACGTTATCACGTTCAAATATCGTCAGTAAACCGACTTTACAGACAACCGATTTTTTTTGTATGGAAATATCAAGAAGGAATTATGGTCAGATTATAGTGTACAATAAGCTTTAGCCCGTATGAAAATAGAACGCATTCCTTGCTTTCATATACTTATTTTGTTTACCAATTAGGTAATTTTTTTATACTGCTAACTGTAAGCTCGAAAATGTGATCAATAATGTTTTCGTGTTTTTCGAGCTCAAAAACATTATTGCTTAAAACGATGTGGGAAGTTTTGGAGCCGGCCTGTAAGGCCATCGTTGCCCAGATGTTTTGTAATTGTTATAACAAAAACACACGGTTACATCAAGTACAAATAACTTTATTAATTGATCAATAGTTATAATGGCTGATATAACTATTGACTTCTGTAAAACTATAACATCGAATACATCATTAACATTTAAATAAGACTAACATCTAAAATATCAGAGATACATTAATCACATCTAAAGTTGCATCATTCTATCACACAGAATAGGTAAAAGGTTTATAGAATTTCATTTGATATATTAGAGTGTACAAACGTTAACTACCTACTCTATTAAAATTTATAGAATTGTAATCTACTTTTCATTTTGCATATATGAAATTACATATTTTGAATATGATATTTTGAGTAAAATACGAATAAATATTATGAATTACAGATTTCTATCTCTAGTGATTATATGTTTACTACAAAGATACACATGTCTAATGTAAAATTGCTTCATCGAATACAATTGTAAGTGTACCTACATGGCACAACACAACACACATAAAGCTTTCATCATTCTTCAATCCGCATTGCCCGGGACGAAGTGAGGAATAATGAACATAATAATCATAGAATTCAAAATTATTGAAAAAAAATACCAAAAAGGACAATATATAAGACAAATGGAACACCCGTAATACGATACGTATACAATTGATAAATATAGTAATCGATTACAATAATGTGAGTACATGGACTTCATCTACTACGGTTATATAATTATAACGATTAATAATATCGAAGTGACATAGACAGTGTCATTAAACTATATTGTCTATTATCTACACAGCATTCGTTTATCCACAAATCATCAAAAGACGCACGGAAAACTACATTTATTCTTAACCATGCACGTAAAGGAGAAAGTTCATCCGCATGCCTTCCAATGATTTGTGTGTTTGTCCTTATAATTAAGGTTTTTTTAACTATTTTTTATAATTTTTTTTTTTTTTCATAAAATGAACTGGTGTAGTGGATGCTCTTTAGCTAGCCCCGAAATTGTATATTAGATCGAATTTGGTTACAACATGAAAAAACTAATGATTTGGTTTGTCATTCGGTTCGTATTTTTGAAACCTAAATGTACAATTAGAAATATTTCTTCTAATGCTCCTACACAGTACGTATAATAAAATTGCTAATCGATTAAATATGATTTCATATTTACTCAACTATTTGCGTATGGTGTTTAACACCTTTTTAAATCGTATAAAATTACAATATGTTAATAAAATGTTTACCAAGAAGCACTACATCAAAAATAAACATTAAATAATATTCTTAAAACCACATTGATAATAGAAACACAATTGAACTATATTGAACTATTTTGAAAATTAGTCTATTTATTTGAGAAAAATATGAACTAATGAATAAAGTATTGAAAAAATACTGCTTAAAGAAAAAAAGTTTCTTAAAATAAAGTTATTGTTCCAGCTTCAACCTTATTGTATTATTCATGTTTTTTTTTTCTACATTCATGATTACAACATTATAAACTTCTACATCATAATTTAATGAGAAGAGAAATATACTACTTCTAAGTACATCGACGGTTTTCCTGAATCTGTGTTGCATAACTATTACACATATTTATAACACACTCAGATAAATTCAATGAGTACAGTATTGTGTCTAATTACGGTCAAGAATGTGGGTTAACATACGATAAAATAAGTTAAAAAGGAATTTATATATCATACGAAGTCGGCGATAATTCAGTGCTAATACAAAAGACATTATAATATTTCGCCATGTATATAGGGCCTTATCAATACTAGTGAACCGCTAATACCACCAAACGAACAGAATAATATGTACATACATATTGTATTCAACGGGAATTTCCTACAGAACGATGTTTCTGATAGAGGTGCATTTTACATCTGTACCCATTAGTAATAATAATAATAATAATAATAGAAATAATCTGTACCCATTAGTATTTATCGGTATAGCATTAATCAATAGACAAAGCATTTCTTATGAGCGTAGACAATCAGTATTTTTTATACATATACCTATTATATTTCGAATATAATATATGTCACAAGGTCATTTTAGGGAAGCTTTTGGATTTTTTAATAATCTTGAATAATATTTACCATCCCTAGAATATATATATTTTTTTCAATTACTTTCATCTATACAAGATCGGTACATGGTACAACAAATTGATTATATTATCCATTTATATAGCTAATACATTTTGAAGATAAAGTAGTGGAAGTATAAGGTAATAATATCCTTATTAATGAAGAATACTTATTAAATCTTATTTAAATTTTATATTGATGTATGATTTGTATATATATCCGAAAGAGGATTAAAATACAATCTTAAATCAAATTAGCAATAGTTTAACATCTCTAAACGACGTCTATTACGAAATTTGATTATTAACAAAGAAGGTTACATTCACCAAAAGTTAACAAGCGAAATATACACATTCTCAATATTTATTTATTCTGGTTTAAGAAAATTACAGCATTTATCTATTTTGGGAACGGTCACGTTATCATTTGTCGAAATAAGACATCAAAAAATAAAGCTACACATAGTAGACGTCGAAGGAGAGTTGCGTTCAGACGAGCGCGGGGGCGGAAGCTAAAGGGGGAGCGGGGACGGGCACAGGGGCCTGCGGCGTGGTGGGGGTGTGGCCGGCGGACGCGAGGCGCACGCCGCCGCTCTCGGAAACGACCATTCCGTTGTGGACGGTCATGTTGTTGGCTTCCGAATCCGCCCACGGTGTTGTCAACGTACGCATACGCTGCGAACGAGAATATACCCAATATACATACCTATAGCTATCGCAAAATAATAGAGGTGAATTGGCCACATTTAAGTATTGTCAATTCATTTATTAGTGTTTGATCCGCGACTTAGTTACCAGGCTCTGATCACCCGACACACCTTCCTACAGTCTTTACATTTGAGATCGATAGGCTCTGAGACCACCAGTGCTCCGTGCTCGGGACTCGTTAACGATTTCAGTCACCAATTTTGTGACAACATTGGTAGCCGAGTGCTTAACACACACCCCGAAGTGTAAAGCGAGGGGGTTTCGCCGTGTGGACAGCTCTACATGCGTATAGACATTATTCTCTCAAGCTGTTGCAATTATATTATTGCAACGGTATTTATATGGAATTTTTAGACGAATTTCCTTAACAGCGATATTTAAAAATATATTAACTATATAAATACCTCTTTCGCTTGGCCTTTGTATGCCATGTGAAAATCTTTAGTCTCGGCTTTTTTTCACGAGAAAAAGTCATGAATTCATAAACAGATTTATAAAAACATAAATATTTCCGTAGTTGAATACAAAATGCTACTACCATTTTAAGAGTCGGACAGGATTTTGATACATATCGAATATATAATACGCATTAAAAAAAAAAGTGTTGTGTATAATTACTGCTGAAAAACAAAATCTAAAAAATAATAGCAATTTGTCAGGGTTAATTTAAAAAAAAACCGTACCTCAAGGAAACTGCCTTTGGTCACGATCAGCTTGTAGATCGCCACCGCCGGTATGCAGACGACGCTGGACCCGGCTATCGCCCAGCCGAGGGCGTTCGCCCAGGTCGGGTACACGTAGCTCTCGTACTGCAGGGGCTCGTAGTCCAGCAGGCCGTACACCGTGATGAAGAGCAGGAACGTGGGCGCCGCGAACCGCCAGCACACGCGCCAGTACAAGCCGGGCCGGAAGCCTATCATGTCGCGGATGTCCTCGCAGAAGCGTTCTCTGCCTGTTGCGATTATTAATTTAAGAAATCTGTTTTAATTTTGGTGAATTTTCATAATAGAATTTTCATTTGTAATTATCATAAAAAGCCTTCAATTTTAATTTTAGGCGGTATTTAATTCGAATATCATGACATAAATAGTAATTATTAAAGACTCGTATTAAACTACTTACGTAAAGCAGGTTCAGGGAATCACGACAATGAAAAGACAAATTTGCATGTCATCCTAGCTCACCGTAAATCCAGGAAACCGCGATAGCTTCAAAGAACACTGCAACAAGCATGGAATATCCTGCGGCGTAACGGTCCAACAGTTGGAAAAAGTAGAAACCGCCCTTGGTGCATGAAGCCAGCCCCACGAAGAAGTAGAGGGTGAACAAGCCGGCCACGAACAATTCTCGATGACGGCCGATCGGCGGATACTCGTCACTCAGCGCGGTGATTATTGCTTCGGAGCCTCCGAACTAGAAAAGAAATATTTTTGTATTGAGGTGAAAGATTCTAACGTTATTTAAACTAATTTTATTTAAATTTAAAACCATTAAAAATTTTATTGATATCATTAAATTATTTCGTATAATTACTAAATTTTCTAATCGATTTTTTGGTTGTCATTTATTTATTATTGCTTTATGGTGAATACTTGACATTGGTACCTTTATTTAAAATGTTATTTTCATTAATTTTTATATTTGTCATTGTTTATGTTTATTTATTACCAGCTTTCCACCCGCGGCTTCGCTCACGCGGACATACAACGTGTTCCTTCATTTTTTATTCGTAAAGACCTTACTGTCAATCCCAATCTCGTTCCCGCCTTCGATTCTAGTACCGGTATTGTTCTCAATTTTGGTTCCGGTCCTTCTCTCGATTCTGCTTTCCATCACGCTTTCAATTTAGATACCTCTCATGGTTCCAATTTGTATGAAGCCAGGACAAGTGCTAGTATCGAAATATAATATAAACTATATTACTCTGGGATAGTATAGCTTTCTGTGTGTGAAACAAATTTTATACTTTATACAACCCCACTGCCTTCCCCCTGAGAGTAGCTTTTTTTCTTCCATTTGATTCGAATGAAATGAAGAATATATTCTACTGCAAGTCAAGCTCTATCTACCAGCAGTGATTCCAGTAATAATAATCCGTATTTCCGTAATTTCAGAGATGTTCGTGAACAAACAGACCGACAAAAATTTAAAAATCTTTTTCTCTTATATTACTCTTTTCTTATTGTCTCTCTCCATTTTTCATACATACCTTCAATGTACAGACACATCTGGTTCTACTGTCTTATTGTATGTATAGATAGTGTTTAGAAAGTACATGTGACCTGAACGTACATGTGTCATTGTCGTATTATTAAAAATATTTATTTCACCGTGTTAGTTTATATAATCATTTATTGAAAACATGTTTTATAACTGCAATGTGTTTTTTTTTTTTCACTTACGGAGCTATCCAAGCCCAAAGTTAGTAGCATCATGAAAAATATGAGAGCCCAGAACGTGGAGCCAGGCATGGTTGCGATCGCTGCCGGGTACACCACGAAGACTAGCCCCGGGCCTTCTGTGGCTACGTCTTGGACGTCACGACCCGACGCATGCGCCATATATCCGAGAACGCTGAATATCACGAAACCCGCCACGAAAGATGTTGCCGAATTGATCACACTAGTCAACAGAGCGTCCCTGAAAATTAAAGGCAAGATATATATATTTTTGTCAAACCGAGCCTTTATATTTTGTTTTAATTGTATAAAGAAATGCAGAATTAATTTTCTTTAAAACTTTGAACATTAATCCAAAAATAATTTAGTACCTACAGACAGCAATGCATATAGATATATTTCTTTTAACATACAAATTTAAATTGTATTTTACTATCAAAACTCACTTATACACGTTGTTGTGGTACTTGTTATAAGAAGCGTAAGCCAGAAGGACACCAAAGCCCGGGCCCAATGAGAAGAACACCTGAGTGGCAGCGTCCACCCACACCTGTGAACGGCGACATCGGATGTGAGTGTGAATTGCCCGATGCCATAAAGAAACTAGACGCATATGAGACTCACTTGCGGCTGATAGATGGCTTCGAAGTTAGGGCTGAGGTAATACTGTATGCCGGTGGCCGAGCCCGGCAGGGTGACGCCCCGGACCAGAAGGATCAGAAGAACGGCGTAAGGGAATAGAGCTGTGAACCACACCACCTGACAAAATCATAACAGTCGTAATTTTTTAAGGAATATATTCGGTTGGTCTTTTTCAAGGATAATTTTAAACAAATTAAAATCTATTCCATTAATACGCTGTGTTTAATAGATCTTTGTGTAGGATTTTTGATCCTAAATAAATATAGTCGATAGTTTTAATTTTTATAAACATCAAACACTAGACAAACACTCCGACACAACTATAGACTTATGAGCTTAAAATTTGGAATTGATGGTTCTTTAAACACATTATGAAATGCTATATAATCCAAGAACAAAATGTTACAGAATTTAACTCTGTTGCCGATAAATAGGTAATGTGTTAATAAGAGTATGTTTATAATTATAATTAATTACTGTAGCATATTTACGTTCCTAAAAAAAAAATAATTAAACCTTTTAACAGTATTTGATTTTATTTCAAGTTAAAAGATATAACAAACATATTATATCTAATAATAAAATAATAGATTGTGTTTATTTATAGTTTCATTGTTTTAAATTTTTGATAGTATCATTATTATTTCCATTATATCGTTTATTATAAAAATTCATCAAACGATTTAATATGGTTGCTTTTTTAATTGAGGTGAAAATTGGAACATATGAAATGAATATAGTATTTTGCTCAATAATTAATTTTTAACTTACATAGTTTCCAACACATGATATTCATAAATGAATTCGTGGATACCTTGCCAGAGGTGCTGATGCCTTTCCATAGCGAGAAGTAACATATGACGTAGACTGCGAGCAGGCACAGAGCCATGTCCCACTTGATGGCGCCGAGGTCGTGCAGGCCCTCGCTGCCCTGCAGCTCCAAAATGGCACGGCTGAGACCAACCATATGAGACTTTGATAAACGTGGCCTCTGGTTACAATCATATTAGAAGGTGATTTAGTTGCTGGGATTTTATTAAATGAGTATTTTTTACAAAAATAATCTTCAATTTTTAAGACTTTATTCCCAAATGACTTATGTTTTTTTAATTTTTAGGACAAACAGTTCTAATTCCTCTGCGATATGCAAGTTGTTAATTGTTAGAAAACCATTTGAATTTGCTATTATTCATAAATTCAAATTTTAACAAAACTAAAGTAAATGCTATCACAGAAATACAAAATTATTGAATATAATTTCATACCAGATATACTATATAATGATAACAACTTCCCCAAAAAGTAAATTATATACGATCCCCGTTAAATGGATTGAATTATTATGGTATTGGTTTCGATGGCCATGTTATTTCAAATTTTATTTCATGGTCCGTGTTCTTTTAATACATAAAAAAGATGATTTTTCTAATGTGGTCCAGCAATTAGTTAGAAATTATTAAAAACAATGTAAACAGCGCCTAATATGTACCACATGGGATGAAGACGAAGCACTTAAAAAAGCACTCGTTTTCTTAAACAGTATCGGATTTTTCAAGATAGTGAAGAACGTAAGAAAATTTTGTAGCAACAAAGTAACAAAATCATAATTTTGGTTTAGATTTGGCCGGTTGGGGAGAAAAGTCATTTGACTCTTACAGACGGCGTGAGAACTATAAAAGGGAAGCTACGTTTAAAAAAACGATTTCACCGGGAGCAATTCTGTTAAAACTTTCGTTTATCAAAGTTTAGACAGACTGAAGTTTTGACAACATTATACAAAACAAACGACGTTCAAGGTAAGTAATGAGTTTTACACTAGAGGAGTAATTTAAACGAACGCTTTAAGAATTAAATGTTTTCATCCATCGGAGGTCACCCTTTCCTTCCGCTCGGCATTAGCCTCCGTGTGACCTGGCGATGGCCGTACAGACAACGAACATAGAAGCTCTGGATCGATGTAGACAGACGTTCAAATAGTAACATGGAGGAATTAGAATAGAGACCGTGTGGACTTCTTAGAGGATTAGTGTGCATTTAGATCCATTTTGATATTTTTTAAATCCCTGATGTAAACAGCGTATTTGATCAATTGAGTGTTTTTAAAGATTTAGATGTTCTACATTAACTTTCTGCATGCCTGTCATCAGATCGTATCGCGATCAATCCAGATTGGAGAGGCAAAGCTTCAAAGTAATCTCGAAAGTGTGAAAATGTACGAGAGACTTTTAAAAGCCATCCTCTAATTCTGTGCTCTGCATAACCATAAAAATCTGTAAAAAATTTTACTTTGCAGGCCATCCCACTTCGATATTTATCGAGGTGTATTTGAGCTCCTTGAGTTGTAAATATTATCGATGTGTTTTTGACTTTTTCGATCCCAAAAATTTGGAAGTCTGTTGACTCTGAAGGCCATCCCTAAAAGTTCTTACTACTTTCGAGCTCAAAAAGTTCAAAAATAACAGAGCAGTAAATTATTAAGTTCATCAGGCTCAAAAGGTATTTAATGCTTCTTCAAACACTTCAAGCTCATGGAACCCGTTGCAATTTCGTATAAAGCAATTTACAACAAGCGACGTCTTATTTTAAGCAGAAAAGCTAGCTAGATTTTGGAATTTATCGAAACAGTAGTTTAAAAAATATTTTGTTTTTTAAAAAACTTTAAAAAATTTTTAGAAAAACACTTAAAAATATTTTCAACATACATATGTTCAGACTCGCTCATAACTCAGCAAATAGACGAAATATATTCCTAAGACCTTAAAACGTCAAGACCTAGTGAAGATACTATTTTCGAAAAACGTAATGAAACTGTATCTTCCCAGTTTATGAAAAGTTTTGATTTTCATAGCGAGAAGTTAAAAAAACGTAATTTTTAAAATATTTCGACTACGATATCTTTAGAATACCTTATTCGATTTTGATTTGCTTTATCGTATATGACATAATTTTTAAACAAAAGATAACTAAATGCTCAACATCCATCCTTCGAGATTTTCACATATTTTGAAAAAAAAAAAAACCTTTTTTTTAAATTGTCCGTTAACGATATTTCCCGAACGAACCGACCGGTTTCAATTTATTTATTGTTTTTAAAGGAGAACGGCTCGGTTAGATTTTGGAATTTATCGGTAGAACCGTTTAAAAAATAATCTAATAAAACACTTTTTGAAAATTTTTTCTCCAACAATAAGTATATCTGGAACAAATCATTTTTAATGCATTTAGCAAGGATCAACATTGTTTTTGAAGTTATACTTCTTTAGGCGCGTTATGAAAAAATGATGAGAGTGAAATTTTAAGATGCGCGCGCATCTGTGACACAAAATTAACAGTATGAAGCTGTCTGCTTAACCGCTCATTAAGTCTCGAAAAAAAAGCTACCAACAAAATAGAAATTGAACCTCGATATTAGTCGCGCATGTTGGTACGCTCGTCACCTCTGATCACTGTTTTCATATTTATAATATTTATTTTAAATTTAAATGAAATTTTGCATGCATGTACAAATATGATGATAATGCAATATTATTATGACGTAGAGCTGATCTGTTGATGGAGCTGGAGGGTGGCCATAGGAACTCCGTAATTAAACGACGCAACCCCATCGAGTTTGGGCTCTTTAATTCTTCTTGACGAGTACTTTGATACTATATGGTAAACCAGGGTCTGTTGATGGAGCTGGAAGGTGGCCATAGGAACTCCGTAATTAAACGACGCAACCCCATCGAGTTTGGGCTCGTTTAATTCGTCTTGACGAGTACTTTGATACTATATGGTAACCAGGGTCTGTTGATGGAGCTGGAAGGTGGCCATAGGAACTCCGTAATTAAACGACGCAACCCCATCGAGTTTGGGCTCGTTTAATTCGTCTTGACGAGTACTTTGATACTATATGGTAACCAGGGTCTGTTGATGGAGCTGGAAGGTGGCCATAGGAACTCTGTAATTAAACGACGCAACCCCATCGAGTTTGGGCTCGTTTAATTCTTCTTGACGAGTACTTTGATACTATATGGTAACCAGGGTCTGTTGATGGAGCTGGAAGGTGGCCATAGGAACTCCGTAATTAAACGACGCAACCCCATCGAGTTTGGGCTCTTTAATTCTTCTTGACGAGTACTTTGAAACTATATGGTAACCAGGGTCTGATGGAGCTGGAAGGTGGCCATAGGAACTCCGTAATTAAACGACGCAACCCCATCGAGTTTGGGCTCGTTTAATTCGTCTTGACGAGTACTTTGATACTATATGGTATCCAGGGTCTGTTGATGGAGCTGGAAGGTGGCCATAGGAACTCCGTAATTAAACGACGCAACCCCATCGAGTTTGGGCTCTTTAATTCTTCTTGACGAGTACTTTGATACTATATGGTAACCAGGGTCTGTTGATGGAGCTGGAAGGTGGCCATAGGAACTCCGTAATTAAACGACGCAACCCCATCGAGTTTGGGCTCGTTTGATTCGTCTTGACGAGTACTTTGGTACTATATGGTAACCAGAGTCTGATGATGGAGCTGGAAGGTGGCCATAGGAATTCCGTAATTAAACAACGCAACCCCATCGAGTTTGGGCTCGTTTGTATATCTTCCCGAACAAGTATAACTTCTCACGCGCGTACATAAGTACACGCACCCAATTTTTTAAATCGAACAACTGGATAGATTTTAGAATTTATCGGTCGAGTACTTTCAAATATATGCTAAGAAAACATTTTTAGATAAATTTTTCTCCAGCGATATACTGCTCAATATCCAGTCGTCACATTAGAGCGTTAAAACACTTTACGCTGCAGTTGCAAATAGTAGCGTCAACGAAAATTAAGTATTGAAAATTAAGTAACAGAATAAAAAAACTGGTCAAGAACATGACGGACCATGCGCATTATAGAGTTCCGAAGCCATTATTACTACAGATGAAAAACTAGGTTGTGTCACTTTTTCTATGTTTCCCGCACAGAATAGGTATAAGCATTTTAATCGCCTATAACTAAAAAAACAAGTAGGTATGTCGATTACTAAACGAGTGTAAACTAAAGTGAATCATCAAAAAAGCGTATCTTCATGGCTTTTACGTCCTTTTGTTGACAGGCGCCGTTGTTGGTCATTAACTCAAAGACAGTATATGCGACCATGTTCAAAATATTTTTAGTTGAAAGTTTTATTAAGCGTTATCTTCGTTATATTTTTCATATTTTTTTAAAAAACCGTTTAGAAAATAGAGGGAGATCACAATTTCTACAATTTTTGGAGCGATTATTTCCGAAATTATTTACATAATTAGATAAAATTGCTTAGAAACCTTAAAATGTTTTTAAAAGAACTGTCGATATATGTGATACTAGTTGATGTTTGTCGACAAAATAATTATTCACCTTCTGTTACATGTATAGTGTTCTCCCCCTAGAATTATTTATTTTTGTTCTTTAACCACCAAATTAAGTAGTGGCTTATACAAGACAGCTACAATATAAATTTCATTAATCTACGTCTTGTAGTTTTTGAACATAATGCCTGTGACAAACGAATGGACATGACGATACTATAAGAGTTTCGATTTTGCGATTTTGGCTCGGAACCCTAAAAATTAACAAAATCAGTAATACTAAAATACCGCACAAGGCGAAGGACTTGTAAACTGAGAGTTCCGTATAAACACAATTATGTATGTAGATATTTCATCATCAAGAGTCTCGACTACATTTGCCTGTTTTCAGTATTGATTATGGCGTGATAACGGTCTCGGTAAATCCTGAAGTTTATTTACTTTTTCAATTTTTCTTTGAAAATGTTGAATTTTCGTAGAGGAAAGTTACAAAATATACGTCGATTTGCATCACGGTTCATACGTTAATTGTAAAAGTCAATTTGTAATCACTAAAAATATTTTTCTATGCGATACAATTATAAATTAAATATTTTCAGTTTTTCTTTTCTTTATTTGTGCTGTCTTGTTTCTTAGCAAAATTCGTGCAGCGAAATTAACCGTATTTTTGATTGCGTTGACTTGGAGCCTCGATATCTTTACAGTTCCAAGGGATTACAGACTTGAGTATTTCTTATTCATTTCAATTTGATACCTTCATGCATTCCTGAGTTTAAGCGTTTCGACATACTGACAGACAGACGCACAACTAAGTGATCCCATAAGACTTCCTTTTGAGACTCGGAACCCTCAAAACAATCGCCTTTAGCACTACGTGTACCGCACACAAAAGAGTTCGTGAACTGTGAGGTAATAGAATCGACTAACGTAGGAAAAGGGAGGATTATACTCACTTGAAGTACTCGGAGGCGGCGGAAGTGAAGGGAGTGGAGTGCGCGCCCGCCGCCAGCGCCGACTCGTTGGCGCGCAGGCGGGAGCGGTTCAGTGTATTCGATTCCCAGATAGCTTCGAACTGTTTCGTAACAAAAGCTACGTGTAGTTTCGGAATAATGTTTGTTATAGAATATGATACCAGAGATGCTACTAAAATTTTTGCTGTTTACAAGGAGGAAAATTTCACTTCAGTTGCTCCGTATCGTGTTTTGGTTTGGCCACATTCAACGGATAGATTGTTGATATTTGTAATTCGGACCGCTCTTCGTTCATCATACGAGAAATTTTTCGTTATTAACTCAGCATGATATGTATACAATGATATAATATGAATATATATATATATATATATATATATATATATATATATATATATATATATATATACATGCTGACTGTATATATATATATTCATATTATAGATGACTGTATATATATAGTCATTCCCCATATATATACCTCGACTAGCTGTTCCGAACTTTATCCAAATGTAAATAAAGTCATGAATTATTTCTAAAAAACAAGAGTTAGTCATGTCATTTCCGACATAAACAAACAAGATTTATTACAATCTGGAACATTATAGCCAATAACAAAGTGAAACTACGCATAACTAAGACGGAGGACGCGGAGGGTGGAGGAAGCTATTTACTTTTTAAAGATATGGGGTACTATTATTAAACATTTTTTCAGAGAAACTGTACTGTAATTTAGTTTTAGTTTATCGGCGTAGTTCGTATTAATATCAAACTACATAACAGAGTTAATGAGTGAAACGATTATTTTTTATCTTTTTGTAGTGAAATAAAAATAACCAGTCAAATACAATTCACACTTTTATGAAGAGGGTTCGGTATTTGCTGCTTGTCCTCTGTCCTCTCACTTGTGGTAGGCAGGCGAAGTGAATATTATTGTTTTAGACAGTTAAAAAAAAGAGAAACGACAGATATATAAAAAGCAATTGAAAATTAATGTCTATTAAATCTTCCTTTCTATGACATATCTCATTATTTTATATATGATACATATGATGTAAATGATTATCTAGATACATGCAATATTTTTATAACAAAATCAATCATGGTCTACTTACCGGCCGGCAGGACGGCGTATTCCACTCGTTGTCGCAGTTGGTCCATGGCAGGAGAGTGGTGAAGGATGCGAAGAAGAAGCGCAGCGCCCACGCTATGATCACGTTGTAGTAGAAGTCCACGTAGAAAGCTATCAGTACCACCGCGTAACCGATTCCTTAAACGAAAACAGATATTTATGTGTTAAATATCGGAAAACAGGTATCGACTAATTTTTTGTACATTATACAATTACATTAACGGCACGAAATATCGACCTGTTATAATGTACATAATGTAATGTTAATAGAAAGGCACGATCGGCCTAAGCTTTCGGCTTGTGACGCATCTATCTCTTTACTGTATAATTTAAGTAGAAAAATATTTGAATTAACGAGTGCAAATAAATGTTAATTTATCGAAAACATTATCATTTTCAATTAACTCCTTCTTTGTATTATACACATAAAAGAATGCAATTTTTCATCAATGTTTTCTTATGACATTATATCGTAAAATTATCGTCCGTAAACCGATTTTACAGACAACCAATTTTTTTAAAAAGTTGAGTGTTCAGCATAGGTTACATAAGGAAGAAGAAATATTATTCTAAATTTTAGCGGCAATGCATTTGAAACTTTTTTATTTCTTTAAGCTTTCAGCGCAGTAGTTCTGCCTGGACGAATGATGTTAAGCGGTACGGACTTGAGAAAAGAAGATAAGTTTTCTGCAAAGATAGAGAGACTTACAAGTATTAATATTTTCAAAGAGAACTATAGCGAAATGGATAGACAAAATACGGAAGTGGTAGAAAGAGATTCTATCTTGGCCTAATAACACTATTAAGAATCGCGTTTGCAAGCTGAAATTAAAAGTACAAAGTGATTCCTGTAAGAAAAAAATATTAGAAAATAGAATATTAGATTACCCACTCCACGCGTGCCACCTTAACCTCCGTCGGCACTTTTGATGTGTGTTTTCACTCTTTTTAATTGGATTTGTTTGTTGGGGTGGATTTTTCCAGTGGCAATAAAATAAATTGTTTATGTTAGACGTGACATATTTACGACTTATTTGTTTTATATAATTTATCGATTTATTTTTATTTCAAGAAATTCTGGCAGGTCAGTTGGCGAACATAAATAGCAAAGTGAGGGCGCGGATGAGTTGAGTTTTATTTCTGCGATTAGTGTGTTGAAAAGTCAAGCGCAATCAACGACGTGCATTCAACTGGTTACGTACCAATTTATTGTGACTCTGTCTTTCTGAATATACGTCTTCTACTTTTCTAAATGTTTCCTTTCATCTAATCTCAATCTTCGCACCCCCGATAAGATGATTACGTAACAATGTAAATATAAAATGTTATTAAAGTTATTCTGATGGCCCAAGTTCCATTGTTCAGATGGACTATTAGAATGACTTAAAACGATACAGACTTGTTCGTTTCAGGTTACTGTAATTGGGCCACGGTTTAGTTGCGATACTAGTATGTAACCCGCAGTGTATTCTCGCCTTATGGTAGCACTCGGCCTTCTCATAAAATAAAATTCAATAGAGAGTATAAAGGAATTTTCCGAAACGTTGGAACGTATCAAGGGAGTTTCAGTCCACTTGGAATTTTATTCAGTAGTAAAAATCGCATCGGGCGGCAGCCACTCAGGAGGGCGACGTGACAATCGAGTGAAATGAAATCAGTGAGCATAAGCCGGCGCGGGGCCGGGCGGGTCACAAATCAAGGCGCTTTGAGCGGGCGGCGGCGCGAGCACTTAAGGGGATCCGTGGAAATGGTGTCAATTATGGACGCTAAGTGCGGCCGCCCGCCCGCCCACGCGCTGTCTACCCGCCTAACGCTTCTACTGTACTATTTCGCTAATTTTTATGCACTTTGGCATGGAAATATTTTTTATGCACTATGGTATAGAAAAGATGCTATTAATCGTTATTGACATTTCAAAATGCTCTCAATCAATTATAGATATTTTCTGTAATAAAAAGGTGGTGAAGTTCCTATACTCAAGATTTAATGTTTTATTGTTGTTAATATTCTAATAAATTACAACTCTATAATACAATAATAGATCAACTAGTCGTGTTATTGACTGGAAAATAGCGACAATATTAATAAAAATTTTGAGGAGCATACGACCATCAAAGAGTAGGTGGTAACTGCCGCCCATGGACACTTGCAATCCTAAAGGCTGTACTGTAAATAGCCTCTTCTGCGCCCTGTGCAAGCTTCTATAATTACGCCCTTGTTTTTTTAGATATTATAGGTACCCTAACTAGAGAAATGCTATGTATAGGCCTATTTTATTTCGTTCAGGGTTATAAAATAAAACACAAGGTCCTTGGTGTTAGTGGATCAATTATCCAATATTTTGGAAGAAAAATCTATTTTTTAAAAGAACTAGAACTGATGCGGGCAAACAAGCAAACGAGCTATTTAAGTGGACACTGTGTCTCACTCACTAGAACTCAAACGCCAGTTCATTAGTGCAAATGCGTTGCCCACCTTAATGCTTAAGACTTAATTTTTGGGCCACTTTAGTCTTCATACTTCTATAATAAAACAACACCTTGCAAAGTTTCAGTAAACTGTAAATTAATTTAATTTTAAGTACTTGGTATGGTAGAGTTTTGAATAAGAAAGATAGCATAATATAAATTGCGTTTAAGTATGAATTGGTGGAGAAGCGTTTTTCGAAAATATATACAAAGATTATTCACAACTACACAACAACAACAGACGTTTTTGATGATACTGGCATGTAGGCACGTATGTGTTAGAATCTAGGGCACTAGGGGCGCAGCGGGAACTCATCAGGAGCGAACCGAAAAAATAATAGTCCTGCCTAGTCTGGGCATTCTTGCATCCCCAGAGTTTACGCCCTGTGCCTGGGCACCGGTGGCACCGCTCTATTTAGGGCACTGCCTACAGCAGTCATCATTGCATTGCCAGCGTTTTGAGTAGGAATAGGTTATGTAGTGGAGAGGGCTGGGGCTTAATGGAGGGGGGAGACAGTGGTTGAAAAGGCATTGGGACGATGGAAGGGAGGGTAGACGATTGAAATTGTCGGTTACTGGATGAAACACAACAACATAAGCTGTTACGTCTAGTTTGTATTCTGTGAGAGTGTGATATCTCATTGGACAGACCGATTCATTTTTATTGATACAGATTTTTAGTGCATTTTGTAATACACCATATTACATATACATCGCATTATTATATTTTTAATTTATTTATAAACTCACGCTTATTTCCCAAAAAGGGTAAGCAGAGACCATAGATGTATATATAGTATGATTCTTACCTTTATTGTCCATTATCATCTAAAATTCTATGTAAATCAAAGTAGTTGCATATTAAAGGCAAATAATTTGGTTGGCATTGAATTTTCATTGAAATTAACTTTTAGCCGAATTTCTACTACACAAATTTGTTGTATTGATTTTTTTTGATCAATTTACTTTCATTCATTCATTCAATTATCGAAACATACCTTTTGTGCTCATTTGACAATCAAAAAATAATGTCAATTATGTATTTCTTAATCAATTATTCCTTATACAAACCATATAACGCCTCACTGGAACACGAGTTTCTTCCAACAAGAGTATAATGTTAGGTCGTGATCCTCACGACTTTTTCACGACTTTTCCAATACAAACGTCACATGTATTTGAAAATTCTATTTCGTTTCTTTGTACTTCTGAGGATCGGCGTACTCAACAAAGTGAAGAGAGTGAGATAAGGAAGAACCAAGGTTGTTTATTATACACGTACTTACCAATTGAAAACGCATTTATTACTAAAATTGTAAGGACTACTAGGATTTATTTTAATAACTTAACAGTTGTTACCTTAAATATCCTACAAATAAGTATCTGGAAATTATGCGGTTGCTCATAAAAAAAGACAATATCAATATTTTTATAGTTGTAATTCGTTTATGTGATAAATCGTATCGGTATTACGCTCTTAAGCTGGAAGCCAGCGGAGTGCGGCAAGTGCACGCAATAATTCAAGATTGTCATGACGACGTCGTCGGGTTCACTTGGCACGTTTGCTGCCCAAAACGTGACTGCCAGCTCGTTGAATGCCACACCATGTATACTTCTTCTACCGCGTTATTGTAATAACTCTGACAAAATATTCTGTACGAGTAACTTAAATGAATCTGTGATATTATAGAAACGGTTGTTCACTGTTTACCAAAATTGAGTTATTGATGCGGTTTCATTAAGAAATTCACATTTTATTTGTGCCCAACATTACAGCACATCGAAACGGCATACATCAGAATCAAACGAAAATAAAAGCTCTCCATCGACTTTCTCGTTAAACGGGCGCCTTTCTTGTTAAACAAAAATAGATATAACTCAGACACGGATCTGGAGTTTATGTTTGGAAGGGGTTATGAATTGAAGTTTATCGAAGATTCAATATCTTGCATATAACAAAAAAATCTGTGTGTGTGTAATTCGCACTCGGTAGAAGTAAGACTTCAGAAAAATAATCTACGAGAGAATAAGATGAATATAGAGTATCAGGAGTAGGTTAATTGTAAGGTTTATTTTTTTATAATATTCCTAATAGGTTTGAAAGTTATTTTACATTTTAATCAAATTATACATATGATCTATGAGAGGTAAGACACAAGAATGAAGTTTATTTATTAGAAAATTACGAAATATAATTTTGTACTTAAAAAAGTTAAGAAAAAATTATAATATATACTATTAGTTGGCACCCGTATTTCGTTACCTATTGTCTGGTGCTGTAATTTAAGAATTATTTGCTAAACTCTTTAAAAATTCAAAAAGGATTTTCAGCAACTTCTAACGACTACATTATGAACCCCATATCAAATGAATAACACCTAGGAAATTATTTCACTTAATTTCAATTATGGTCGGTAGGTGGAACTACTGTAGCTCTTTGGTGACATATTATTTCAATAAATAATGCAGATTAAGTAACGTCTTTTAAAATACTGTTTTAATATTGTATTGTAAACGCCGAAAAAATACTGTATTTTCTAACGTAAAAAACGCGAACCCATAGAATTAAATGGTCAGTTTTCCTTAAAATTATTGTACATATTGCATCGAAAATGACATCGGTCTCTTTCAAAGCAATAAAGAAAAATAGTTGTTCTCAGTAATCGCCATGCCGCAGCACAGGCGACCACGGACAACGAGAAACAAAGAAAGCGAGAAAAGCGTGCGTCTTACTCTTTCCTGATACCCGACGCTGTCCAAGACACTGCTTCCACTCTACTCGATACAGTGCTTATCTCCACTTCTTTTCGTCACACAAAGAGGTTGCGGATCAGAATTTCAAAGCCCTTCAATAAAAATTTTCGCTACAAACATATATAACAAAAAAAAATGTATTTAATTTGGGAGAAATCATGACCCCTTGTAACCCCTCCCTTAAAAAAGCGGCTGATATAGTAACGTTTTGTGTCCTTTATATAGTGTCATTGTAGTCTAAGTTATTATGCTTTTCAATGAGATAACATTGGTATAAGCTATTTATTGTTAATAATGTAGGAACATATGAAAACGTAAGTCATGCAAACACATTGATGTTCTGATGCATTAATACAGAATAAATTTAATTAAAACAACTCATTTAGAAGAATTTGCTTATAACAATCACAAATTAAGCAATAAGTTAAGCTTGAGTTGTTAACTCATAAATAAAATAACAAGTAAGTAGATCAATAGATAAAGTAACTATGAAATGTAATACTTAATGTTCAATCACATCCCTAAAACATTCAAAAGTTTTCTCATATAATTGCCTTATCTGTAAGCGAAAGTAAAAGTTCTGAGTCAACTTCGGTGAGTTCCGTATCCTGCTCGTTCTCTGCCCCCGATTGCGACATCAAACGTAACAGAGTTGGCTCCCTGCTTGTATAGCAGATATTATCACTTTTGTGAAACGAGAACTATTATATATTACACACTAACTCACAATTCATTACAATACTCTGTTGACAAAGAAATATTTCCTTTCAAATTAGTTTTTGTCATTTAACTAATTTCTTTAGAGCCTATTCTATGACCTTCTAAACTGATTTTCAACAACAATATAATATTAAGACGAATTTTGAAAAATTGCAGAACTAACTTGTAAAAATGACGTCTTAAAAATGAATTTAAAACGGAGTCGTAAAAATAGCGCTTAGATTTGAGTCCTTTGATCTGAAATAAGAAACATTGTCGAATTTATACGTCTGTAGTGAGCCAATATGTAACAAACCTGACAAAAGATATTTGTGGCGCACATTATGGCGTTCATTCGTGTTATCTATAAATTAACATTTCTTTATAGTATTTATGCAAAGCACACTGAGTTTTTTGCTCAAGTCCTATAAAACAGTTTATATGCTATAAATTTATAATTTTTGAAAATACTCTACATTTCATATACTTTTTTGTTGGCTCGAACCCACAATAGTCCGGTCAAAATAGACATTTCTAATTACAAAATTCCGACAGAGCTAAATTTCGGTGGAGACATTGGGTATACCATAAGGAATAAAGTGTTAAAAGTCCTCAATGATGCCATGTGTGCTAAAAAGTTATTCAGAGTCAAAGGTCAAAATTGGAGGTTTTTTTTTTAATTTTCTTCAATAACAGTAAGTTTATGAAAAGAGTAGCTTAGACAAAAATTATAGATCTTAAAATTATCTACAAAAATGATAGTGTAACTTTTTTTATAAGAATCACCATTCCTGAGATATCGCGATTATAAAAACAGCAATGACAGCAATCATTATGCTACGACTAATATTTGTACAAACTAACTTCAGATGAATTATTATGGCGTTTATTTTTAAGAATTGCTTGTTCCAAAAAATATGACAATGATTCAAGAGCATCGTTGTTTACATCCTCGAATATTCTACCCGGTGGGGGATACAAAGTATTATCAAACACACAAGATTGAATATCTTCACGAACAATTGCTGCTGTAGCTTTGAGAATTTTCAATCGTTCTTCTTTTTCATTATTTCAGTATTTTCACTCAGGTATTCAGGTATTGAAAATATTGAGAAAGTTTGGTTGGGATGTGTTAATGCATCTACCATAGAGCCCTGACCTTGCACCCTCACATTTTCACCTGTTAAAGCCTCTCCAGAATTCTTTAGGTAGTGTTGAGGTTAACATCAAAATAAGATTGTCAAAACTACTCGTCGCAGTTTTTTTTTTTTATCAGAAGTTTCAAAATTTCTACAGCAATGGGATTATGTCACTACCTTCAAAATGATATCAAGTTGTTGAACAGAATGGCACCACATATACATATATATGTATATATAATAATTAAATGTAAATAAAAAATGAAAAAAAATATCTTAGATTTTTATATAACATACAAAAAAATACTTTTTTCTTGACCCAATGTCATCGCCTTTAAATTTATTCCCGATTTTAATAATATATCAAACGAATTTCAAACATTCATGATCAGTTAAATTTTTAAGCACACCTTATACTTACATTCATTATATTTGAACTAACGTACTTACTTTTAATGTTGAACACGCGATGTCAAATACTTCGGTTTCAGTGTCATATTTATCTAATCACCAATCGGCAAGCGTCGTTATTTAGAAGGTAGGAAATCAATCTATAAGTAACAGCCGGTTTCGGAATATAAAAATTCGTATAATTTTTAACGCTTCCTTTTTTAAATTTGTCATAAGTAATAAAGAATACATTATTCATTTATACTACAATAGGTCTTCATATAACAGTGGCTGCAGCGCGAAAAAGGGCCGGCTCGACCGCTGATACAGAGAGAGACCACATTCTCACAGAATACAGTGGTTAAGTAACATCTTCCGTTGTTTGTTTCGTCCGGTGAGTAAAAGTTCCGGTGATCCACTTTCTCTTACATCGTTCCATCGTTCCTCTTCCATCACCCCACTTCCCCCTCCGTCGCCCTACTTCTTCCCCATCAGCCCACTTTCTCTTCTATTAAATATTCCATTCCTACCCAAGAGGCCGGCAACGTATTTTTGACTCGTCTACAGTTCCTCATGTCCATCGATGACAGTTACCATCTACTCTCTGGTGGCTCGTATGCTTCTCGCAAATGTTACAAAATAAAAAAGCAACAGAATCTTATAAAATAAGAAGCGATTTCATAAACCTAGTTTGAAAATTTTGATAAGAAAAAAAATAGAGGAACTACGCCATTTATTTGTGTATACATTAGGATGTATACACAGTGTCTGTATAGTACATGTCTTAATACGAACTTCTGCTCACACGATACCGATACCGATGCGGACAGTGCATACTCCAAAAAATATAAAAATTGTGTGTTTAGGATAGAAAATATAGAAACAGACGACATTACTGACTTACATAATATCTATTTAGAATGTTACGGAACAAAATTTTGAAATTTTTTAATTAATAAAATAACAATTATGTATTGAAAATTATAATTGAATAACTTATATTATAATTTCTTGAAAATAGTAATTAAATAAAACCCAAATTTAATAATAAAGTTCGGTTCGGAAGTTAATAATTAAAATTCACATTTATGACATTTTTATACAGAAAACAGAATATCTTTAAATTATTACGTGAAAACTGATTTTCGGTCTAGACGAGACCTGTAGATGAGAATAGCCTTTCAGATGCAATAAAATTCATTTGAAAACTTCAATATTTTTGTACTATTTTTTTCGAAATTTGTATCTGTGTGTCTGCAAACAAATATTGTCGATTCCGATATATCAAAAAACCAACGAAATTGCCGATATATAGGTAGCGAATGCATCACTTGTATAAACTTGAAATATAAAAAATAAAACAAAAATAATTAGAGAGATAATTAATTTTTAGACGCTAAAAGAATGTCAAAAATTTATTTATTGCGTTTAAGTAGTATGCTTGCTTATGCTTAATTTTTTTGTTTTCATGATACGTACCTTTGAAGAGCGGCACAATTCGGCCCCAACATGTGATGGCGCCCTTCCGATGGAACTGGCCGAGCGCCAACTCCATGTAGAACAGCGGGATGCCGCCCACCACCAGCATGATGCAGTACGGCACCAGGAACGCTCCTGCATCAAACACGCGATATATTGCAAGAATAACTTGTACTCCTGAAATAATACCTGCATCCACATTTAAGCTGTCAATCACAGACTTTATATATTACATAATTTATGTTTATATTGTATAACAACTATTGGTATTAATTGTATACTGGTAACACTGGCTAGAATTTTGTTCCTTAATTCTTATTGTAATAATTTTTAATAAACCTTCTCAACACTTCTGTATGAAAATGAAACTAGAAAAGAGACATTCCTGCCTGAACTTAGGACCTTCTTAATAATAAAAGTAACATATTTTAATAACAACTTACATTAAAATAACAACTTACTGGCCGAATTACATCTTATGTTAAATACATCCAGTACGTACCAAGTATGAAAAATGTAAGCGTATATAAAAAAAGGAAAAATAAAGGATTTTTGATGAATGGTATACACCATTAAAGTAATTTTTATCCCATTATTTATATAACATATATTTGCACAATAAATAACAAAAAATTATTACATAGCTTGTCCTGTAAATTAAGATAATTTTCAAAATGTAATGTCTTTCTACTGGCGGTACGTACCATTAGGTTTTCTAAAATCTGATGTGATCTTAACTATTTAACCCCATTCTGAAAAAAATAATCGGTTATCTGAGAGCCGTAGCAAAAAGCTGAAAGCACATAATAAATCGACTTAACTAATCAGAGACAGAGCAGACAAACGCACTACATAAAACTGCTGTAGAAACGTAACTATTTCATGATTCCCTTATATTTCACAAAAAAAAGAGAGAGAGTTTTATTTCTACTCGAATAAGCTAAGAGCATTTTCTCATCCGATTACGCCCGATTTTCATAGAAATAAGCGGCAGTGAATTGTCCTACATTATATCGTCGGTCGGCCCGTCGGGAATCGGCCAATTAGGGCGGGCGAATAGCATAAATTTTCTCCTAAAAGAAATCAAATTTCAGACTATCGCTGCCAACATAATAATTGATATTATCTAACACGATTTCGGAATTTGTTCCGAAAACGACATAAACAAATCGATTCATGTCTCAAATCGAATAAACATGTTCACTGAACTCGGCTGCTCGAACCACTATTTTAATCCTAATTACGGTCGTGGCTCAGTGGTTAAGTATGTCGCCTTCGAACTGGGATGTTACTGGATTCGATCTTGACCTTTGACCGGTGCATTTTCAACTTAAGTCAAATTATGCTAAACGTTCCGTGTTTCAGAGGTTAATTTAAGCCGTCGCTTAACTTCGCATTGATGACAACGTCGTTAACAACTTTTAGACTCCTACTCGTATAGAAGCCTTAAAGTTTAAGCCTCTCGCTCCGAAATAAAATATTGTGAGGAGGTATACCTCAGTCATGTGGGGATAAAGCCTACTTATATAGGCCGTCCCATACATACCTATTTAGTCATGAAACGTATTCGGACCGTCTTCCTTCGCCGCTCTCATCGTTTCCATATAAAATCCATTTTCATGAAGTTAAATATTACATTTCATAAAATTTACAAAACGCGATATTGTAGGTATGGCGAGAAATGATTTTGTTACAGTTGAAGTTTAGCGTTTCCATTGATGAGCTTTACACACGTGACGTTGTCAAGTTTATGACTCGTCCCTTTCTTGTCACACAATATCACACTTATTTCACCACCTTCCTCCTCCTCAACATACTACGTAATTTGTGGATGACTCTTGAGACAAATAATAGAGAATATTATTGAACAAAACTAAGCAATAACTGTCATCGCTGGACGGGAAGCTCATGCAAAGACAGACATTTATTCTCGTTTTGGAATTTTATAATGATCTTCATCAGAATCTGTGCTCTGTTTAATATTGGAGTGGCGACGAAATTTTAATTACCAAGACAGAAAAGCAGTGAAAACTATACATGTGTATACACTTGCTTATTTCTTACTTTAACGAGCATTTCTTGTAACGGATAATGTATCCTGATAAATTATACCCACGCAAAAGATAAAATAAGATAGTTTCTCAAGAAGAGCCGTAAAATACTTATACCGAGCAGAATATCTCGAATCCCCCGAAATGCGCCCGTCGACCGCCGCGGAGCGCCATAAAAGGGATTTACTTTATTGCCGGATGCAACAGGTCGGAGACGGAGCGTCTGCGCTAAAGCGGGGGAAGTGGCGAGAAACTTCTCCCCCCTATTCATTTCTCTGAATAAGTTGTCCCAACGCCGTCGTTCCCAAAGCGCTAACAGCACTTTAACACGACTCTCTCGGCGAGATTAATGTAGCGACGTTTTTAAGGTCAATACATTCGATCGAAGTGGCATGTTAGCGCTTTTAAGAAAGTGGTTCACAATTGTGATTAGAGTTATGTTTGCGATTTTATAATTAAAACGCTCACAGCGACGTGTTTAAACACTAATGATATTCGATTATAAAGTTTAACTATTAACCATAGCATTTAGTGTAACACTTAGCGAAACTGTCAAATTCTGTTGTTTCAAAAAATTACTTACTAAGAGTTGCTGCCAAATGCTGTATACTGTGAAAGTTATTAAAGTTTTTATTTTGTGACTGGCGGCTTTAAATATTTTTAACAGTCAACTAACGAAAGTTGATATATAGGCTATATGCAATGACAATCACAACTTGCAATACATATTTGCTTAGAAGTTATTGACTGTATTCAAGAAGCGACTTAAAATTGATGTAGTTTCTTTAAAAATGGATTACTGAGATTCAAACTCAATTGCTCCCTAGCGAGTTTAATCGTCTCCAATATTTTTTTTCTAAGACGTAGCATATAAGATCCATAATTAATAATTTTTAGACGTCGGAACATTCCATATTGGATTACGAAGAAAAATCGCCATTGTTATCTATTATATTAACATAAATTATTTATAAAATAAAACTGAATTATTTACACTGGCTGTCAACGACACTAATGCCAAAATGGCGAATTTGACAACTTAACATTTAGAGGTAGTTCTACTCACCTTCGATATCAGTTGCAAAGTGGTATCAAGGTATTTTGATGTGGTTAGCTGTTAATTTTAACAATCAGTCGTTAAGTATCCCATTTGTTACTCTCACAACATTCCGATACTCCGCGTCCAGTTAAAAAATTAACAATTAACTCTTTTAACGTTGCAACGTGATGGTAATATCTCACAAAGCAAGCTATACATAACAATAGGAATCCAAAATGACGTAGGATGAGAAATATTAGATGACTTGTAATTTTATTCTACACATAATATTAAAATAAAACTGTATAGAAAGATTCCGTCAATGTAATATTTTTTTTCTAAAATTTCAAACTCTTTCTTAAAAAATTAAATTAATAATAAATAATAGAAACTACTAGGAGAATACGTCGCCGAAGAAGTTTCTTACCTGCTCCTCCTTCTCTTGTATTTTAGAACCGATATTTTCAGAGTATTCAAAGTTCGACTACTTTTAAGGAGAATGTGCCAACACCTTATACTGAACAAATATATTAATTTTCTTTTTTTTTAAGTGTATATATAAGTTGGCGCTGCTCGTTGTATATTAGTCGGTTTGTGTCTTCATTTTATGGTGCATATTGAGTTTAAGTAAGGCTTAAGATATATAAAAACAGAAATTATTCGTATATAATTTACATTATAATTCAAAATTATATTAATACGTGCTAAATTGAAGGGACGGAGTGATGATAAATAAATACTTTTAATGTTGCACGTCCAACGTACCATAATATTGAAATTACCTCCCAACTTATATAGGTAAAATTTATTTAGGGATTATTTAGATGAGGACAGTCAAACATATTGTGGACTAATGGTCGACGAAGCCTTCTATTGAATTATTTTCACGATTGACGCGCGGAAAAAAATTTCTCTCTCGTATTTCGTCGGTTGAGCGAGAGTGCGATTTTTTCCTACTCTGTTATTTCCGTTATCTAAAAGAAGCACGCAATCTTACATTTCACAAACACAACAATAATTTCCTACTCCAATAAGTTCATGACTAAAGGCATAATAAAACGTACTTCATGCGTATCGGTTATAACACCGTTTGAAATGGAAGCGATAGGACATTATCGGATTGCGCTGTTTCTACTTTATCGCAGAGACGATCCGATAGAAATTTCCAGATTTCTGTCCCATGGGCCGCCCCAGATGATTGGGTATTATGGGATTTCCACCGGAAAGTATTAAATCATCCCGGGCGGGCGTCGGCGATGCCGCCCCCGCAAACGGTACGCTCGAAATGGACTGCCAGGAGACGACAGAAATAATAGCGACATCTGTAAGCTATTGCATTGCGACCGCTAAATAAATAATTGGGAAATCAGTTGCGTCTGAAATGTCAAGTTAAATTTATGATTGATCGAATTGAAATAGTCACTATGATATTCCTAGTGGAACACGTTTAGTGAAGGGTGTTTACGGAATGAAATTCGAAAAGTATTCTAAAAAATTAGATACGTCAATGAAGAAACATCATTATAGAGTTTCCTGAAATGTGAGCACTGAATGTCCGCTTGTTTCATGAGAAGTAATTCATATTTTATTACATCATTTAAAATTAAGGCTTAAAAGGAAGGATGCGAGTGATATTGAATGACGTAATAAGACGTCAATTTCAAATTTAAAACTTAAAATCACACTACATTTTGTCGCGTTCTAATCTTTGTTCTTATATAACTTCTGCCCTACTTTTACTCTCGGTTACACTGATGTGTAAAAACAATGCTAAGATTGTTTTTACAATTCTTGAGCTTTTATTCTTAAAAAGTTGGAGCTCTAGACACAGTCTATTTGATGTATTCAAATAAATTTTCGTTTTAACGTGATTCGACATAAAATTTTCTACACTCACCTTCTGATTAGTGGCAGAACGTAACGCGGATATAATTAAATAAAGGAGATAAATAAAAATTCGTGAGGGGCAAGGAGACGATTTGGCGTTACAACGATAATGTGATTTTAAGGGGCAAGGCCAATCAGTAATCAGTCGCTCTATGTCTCGGAGAGCAAGTTAAGCCATCGGTCGCACGTCAACAGCCCCTAACCTGCTTTGAACCAGGATAGAAGATTTAAGAACGATACCTTAATTTGAAATGAAATGATTGTAGGAATTCACACTTTAATATAGGGGTGATAAAAACTTTTTATAAAATACATCAATATGTAATATAATTACAAGCTAAGCAGGTATAGGCATTTCAACAATTCTTTATCGTAACAATGGAATTTTATTTCATATTTTTGGAGTTATGTCAAAAAGTATAACATAAGGTCGGAGATAAAAATTTTTGTATTCCATATACAACTTGAAGATAATTTTTCATCATACTTTATTTTCATTTAATTATAATACACATACACAACTTGTTGCCATATTGTAGGTAGTGATATAATCCTATTTCTATGGAAATTTTGGGACTTCTGATCAAAAGACAGTCCTCTCTTGATGTTAACCTAATACTACCTAAAGAGTTTTGAAGAGACCGAAACAGGTGAAACGCTGGAGGTGCATGGTCAGGGCTGGCAGATGCATTAACATTTCCCAAACAAATGCTTTCAGTATTTTCTGAGTGGCTAATGATGTGTGTGGTCTGGCGTTGTTATAGTGAAAAACCACATCCTTTCTGTTGATCAATTCTGGCCGTTATTTCTTCCACTTCTTACTTAAGTCTCATGAGCTTTTAGTTGTAGAGATCCGAATTGATGGTTTTGCCCGGAGGTAAAAGCTCATAATGAATAAAGCCCTTCCAGTCCTATCATACATATAGCATCAACTTACTTCGAGTTAACCCGGGTTTCGCTATAAAGCTATGTGGAGCTTGCTTGTCTTTGACGATGCACGTTTTTGTCGTAAGTATACGATTTTTCATCAGCAGTTCTCGATCTTTTCCAAAACGGTTGGGTATCATTACGTTTCAATAGAGAATCTTTTTTTTTCAGATTTCTTTCAGTCAGCTCGTGTGAGACCCTTATAAATGAATGAAAATATACATGGTCATATTTATCGCACATTAAGTGAGATCGTTATGTTCAATCGTTTCACTTGATTCCTGTTTATAAAGTACTTAAAGCTCATTCATAATCATCATTTAATTTCCAGACATACATACCGTAATATGAGCAGTTCGTCTGTTTCTTTTCTGATATATTTTCCGCTTGCACAAAATACCTAATATATCCTATCTAATATAACCAATACGTTCTAAACAACTTTTGAAAGCAATCGAAAATAACCTAACCTGCTACTGGAAAGGGGGGCGAACGAAAATATGTCGGGTTCTAAGTGTATGTACATCTGTATACGTATGCCTAGATTTATCGGGCTGAAAAAAATTTGAACATATTATGAATAAGAATGCAAGAAACAGAAGAATTCCTCAATTTTTTGCTGCCGTACAATTATTTATTTATTTCATAAGGTCCACAAAGCAGATAACAATCATTGCATTTAGGTATCTTGCTATTAAGGCATACCATCCGTCTCGCAATCTTTTTTTTTTCAGATTGAGGGGACCATAAGCCCTCCACGCGGGCCCGAATGGGTTGGAATCGCGATTAGAACCATAATCGGGATGGGAATCTAACTCTCCGATTAGAGTTTTATGATAGTACTGGCCAGTATTCCGCCCGCTTCGCGTTTAAAATTTAGCATTTTTGTATAAATTTGATTTAGCTGTCCATCTTGATAGGATTCGTGTCCTGCTTTAGATTTCAATTCCGGCCCCACTCGATTTCAATTTTGGTTTCACTTTTAACTCTGATTTATGATTCCGGTTCCGTTTACCATTAACCTACATCCTGTTCCGGCACTATCTAACACTATTCTTAGTTTCATTATAATTCGTTCGGTCTTTTGAGCGTGAAACTAACTTTTTCACTTGTGTGAAAAATTTGTGTTATATAGGGCCAGAGAAAAATTTTTTCGAAACCTGCGACAAATAGTTTTAACAGTCCTATCTTCATGTTAATCTAACACTACGTAAGGATTTCTGAAGAGACCGAAACAGGTGAAAATCTGAGGGTGTACAGTCAGGGCTATATGGTGGATGCATTAACATTTCCCAAACTTTTCTTTGGGAATAGTTCGGGAAGTGTTCATTTCTCTTTTTTATCAATATTTGATGAGAGGCTAAATATGTGGTGTGGTCTGGCTTTATCATGGTGAAAAACCACACCCTTTCTGTTAATCGATTCCGGCCGTTTTTACCTGAAAAAGTCTTTGAATTTGCATCCATCCATCCATAGTGAGAGACAATCAGAAAGCTGATGATAATGAAATCGGAAGATACAATTTGATGCTTCATACATCACCCTACTACATGTTACATACCCATCATCTTAATCCAAAATTTAATTACACCATTGGGTAGCTAAAGGATCAAAGAAAACATTACGTTTAGTGATGGGGAAAAGCCGACATTCTGAGCTCGTTTCGCTGCATTACAAAATTTATTTTTACTATAAATTTTGACTCGGAGAAGCTAAGATCTTCGTTTGAGTTTAAATAATGAACTCTTGTCAAAATCTATAGATTGCGTATGTAAAATATTTCCGGCGCGTTAGACGACAATGAGGATCACTTTCATTTTACAATTTATATGTAAATAGGTAAAATCAAATTAGTCCTTACTTTATTCTCCTGTGTTTCCCAACCGATTTTTTAAAATTCTCTTTAGTAGGTCATAATGAGCTTTATTGTTATCAATAAAAAAAATTTGGCAACAATTACTTTTTTTCCACATTTAATGCAAGAGTCGAAGTTTTTGTTTAGAAGTATCTATTAGTTATAGTTCACGCTCCCTGAGTGTGTAATCTACAATCGGTGTACAATACTCAATAATTTTTAACATTTAGAGTTCAATATATCTGTTACATATATTCCCTATGCATCTGTACATATTATCTATGGGCCCGTATTATTAGTTTCAAATATACTGTACTAATTCCTTAACAATCATTAACATTCTCATCTCCCTCCCTAATTTCTTACGAGCGAAGATGTCGGTACGTCCGCCCTCCCCCCACGCGGATGACAGTGCCCGCTCCCGCCTTAACGTATGTGTATACGTTAAATAAATTTTTATATGCAGTGTGGGTACACTGCATATTAAAATTTATCGTATGCATACGCATCGCACCGCTATTGCTTTATAGTGGCTGGCTATATACAAAAAAAAATAAAGTTTTGATGGAGCACCAAAGGGCGGAGCTCCAAGATTGATGGTGAGTCCTTCCTTTTCTATATCCTAAGACATAAGATTAATACTGTGGCCGTCTTTACATGAATTTGATACCAGAAATAATCGAACCAAACACATATAATAGATTGAAGGAATTAATTATTTTATTTTAACCGCATCGCACCGCATCGCAAACAATCTACACGTTAGCTGCGAGCGTGCGCAAATACGTCATTAGTACGTATTGTTTTTTCAACTGTTACTAAAATTTAATGTCATGTGAGAATGTCACAGGTATTGTTAAAAATTAAGGCAAATAACGCACGTTAATGACTTGTTTAAACATGCTCGCAACTAAAGTAGAAAGGAAAAGATTAAAATAATTACACGCAAGGATTATAGAAAAAAGTTCTCTGACAGAAAAAACCTCAATAATATTTAAATTAAATATTTAATGAATTATTATCAATTCCGACTCCCGAGCGATCACTTGTAGCATGAAATGCGCGCACACCTTGAGCAAAGTTTACACACATCATGAAGTTGGCCATTAATTAGAATGCGAGAGTTACCTCTGAAGATATATCGCAGAAAAATTCACTATTATATTTTAGACTACGGACATAATAGGGATGGAAGACTGGTAGAGTCAGATTCGCATAAACGAGTAGTTTTCTTTCTTGTTTTTTTTTTTATTTTATCAAACGTAAACAAAATATAATAAATATAAATGTTTAGCACTAGATTCACATGCGCATATGTAAATACTATGTTCACAAATCTGTGATGATTAATGCTCTGAATATTTCTCCAATAAATTATTAAGTAGAAATTTCTTTGGCTAAGCCTGACTCTAGACCTTTATTGAAAATATTGTTTACTTTTATTTAAATTCTGTCAATCACATTTAACACCTACAAAATCATGACGATGTAATATAACTTCTAACCCGCGTATGAAGTACACATATCAATGTTTTATTATTATTATTTTGCTTTCTATTTAATGTTATATTAAAATACGAACTTCTTCGAACTTCAAACAAGACCATACACCAAAGTAGAACTAATTTAGCACTGGCCACGCGCATTCATCACAGCTGAGTAAGCAGTTATAGCAGTGGGCCCGGCGGCCCGCTAGTGTGACATGCGGATTGTTTTCTCTCGTCACTCGGCGCTAATTGATTGCGGTTGACCCTCAGGCTGCACTCACGCGCCATCTATCAAAGTCCCCGTGAGTCCATTATAACGGACGTGTTATAATCGAATGCGAATTATGAGTTTATTATTTCCGACGAGCATTGAACGAAAAAAAAGTTTTACGTAAGAAAAAAATATTGAGCAAATTGAAACATTTTTTATAAAGGTATGTAATTTGATATTATTACCTCAATATGGTAATTTGATTGGTATTGTTTTACCATATGATTGGATTGATATGGTATTACTTCAGTACGGTAAATCTATATTTTATCCAAAATCCTCTTGAACTCTTTGTGTGGAACAAGTTAAAGAAAGTAGTATTATTACAAACGACATTGCTTATGGTATTTAGTAAGTAGTTGTCTTTATCATAAAAGGTTTTTGCCAAGAAACCAGTCAACGCCCGGCCGTTTAAAATATGGTATATGCCATCAGACAGCCAATAACTGGACACAGGATCTTGTTTCAAGAGCTGGAGCGAATTGCCTGTTAATTAGATCCGGAGGACGCGGGGCCCGCTCGGAGGCCGAAACCCGAGCGGATGCCCTCCCCTCGCCACTCCATTAAAGTATTACTCGGCGCCATTATTACGTTACTAATTTCTTTGCACGCCCGCGTCGGCGAGTGAGTTTGTTCCCTTTGCAAGCAAGCGCCTAGGCGAGGTTAGATTGACAATTACGGAGGTTCAACGGCGTGGCAAAGACTTGCTAACCTGCTCCGTCTACACGTAGCTGGATGAATGATTTTATTTTGACGATATTATCGGACTACTGTAATTATACATTTGAAATAAATTTCTTATATTGTAAGATCTCCACAGATTGACCGGTGAAATGCCGCAACGGACGCGAGCGGACGACTTTTGTTAGCTAGTTTATCGAGACTGAGAGTCCTAGGCACAAAATATTACTCTAAAAAATAGGTATCCTTTTCTCCATTCGCACTCCAGAACGTTTATTATAGCGACCATCAGATAAATGGCATAATCACTGCTGTAAAAATATGTCATTATAAGAGCTTGTGTTTATTTATGTGCGATTTAGTGTTTAGCTAAACGTGAATAGCTATAAAATATTAATTTAAAAAACGAAATTGTTTTTGAAAAATCATTGTTGACATAGGACTAAAAAGAAACGCATATATTGAACAAAAGCGAAAATGACATGAGCAGATTTGGCCAAATTATTAATGAGTTATTTTCGACTTTGAAAGATAAAAAAAAACCTCTTCTGAAAACTTCTGACCACGGACGTACTGATCCTAAAGTTTTAAGTTAAATTAAATGAAATGTGCCTTAAGAGCGCGTCAGGGATTTCGTTACCTCATACCACGGCCATAAACGATCTCCAATCCACATCGTGGAGATCTTAAAATCCTAATTGTATCTCAACCTCAAATAAAAAATTGTGGAAGGACTTACACCCCTGCAATGGGATGACAGAAAACTTGTCACAGCAAAACGACAATTACTGTGACGGCTATATTTCATAAAGTGCAGGATAAAATATCTAACAATTAGGTCGGTAACTCCAACTTAATTTAATCGTTAGATCTATCTCTGAATAATATTTTTTTCTGAATTCAGTTTAGCTTACATGGTTTCTTGAGCATAGGAGGAGAGATAAACGATTCCGGAAGGAGCAAACAAAACTCATTTGAGCGTATCCGGTTGCGTTGGCCAAGTCCGCGCTCTGCCGTAGTCATTTCATTTCCGGTACCACACTACACCACTGTAGGGTTGCTATTTCTTAGTTTTTAAAAGCCGATTATGAAAATAATAAAATTATGCATCTGTTTTTTTTTTCCAGCTGCATTGAGATGTCTTTGCATCCACGTTTTTTTTTTAATATGTCAGGAAAAAAGGTTTTTCGTATTTCTTAATTAAAAAGTTGCTCCAAAATCTTTTTGGTTGTGCTGTTTGTGTCTGGCTAGTTTTGTTACAAATAAATATATGACATTATAAAAAAGAAAAGTAAAAGTTAAAACGTTGTCCCGTCATCTTTCTATTGTTTTTCTGTCTACAAAAACGAATGAATCTAACGTAGAAATTCTATAAATTTTGAAGTTTTATTACAAAAAATGGAAAAATGCGACACAAGCTGCGAAAAAAATTTGTGACGTTTATGGACCTAATATAGTGTCAGTATGACTAGCACAAAACTGGTTTGAAAAAGCGTTTTCAATCCGGTGATTTTAATGTCAAAGGTGAACTTGAATGGAATTATGTCGCCACTCACAAAATGGCAACAAGTTGTTGAACAAAAAAGCATATATATAACTAAATTTAAATAAAATATGATGAAAAATAATCTTGAACTTTTATATAAAACACGAAGCAGTTTTTCCCCGACCTTATATGTTGAATCGAAAAATAACTTTAGTTTCGGCATTTTTTATTATTAAATCAACAATTACTACATGTAATATATAAACATTCAACGTTTATTCTTTAGTCTGTCATTTATTTTTTTCTTTTTCTTTGATATTTCTCCGAACACGTTTTAGTTTTAGTTTTTTTTCTTTTTGAGCACACCATCATCTCGTATATAATATTGACGTCCCATTTTCATTGTTAACGCCTCTGAACTTAATTGAACATATTGGTAAAACCTTTTACTTTATGCTTAACTGAAGTTTTCCAAGTTTCCGTAAAATATTTGATTAATATTCAGTCTATATGTGACTGAAATGAACTTTTATATTTACTCTACATTCATGAGTTTTATACACAGCCTTACACCTTATACAACGACTTCGTAGGGATGGTCTTTATTATCATTCAAAAACATTTATAAAACGTCTTTTTCTTTTACTTTTATTGTTTTTGAAGAAAAATCGAATAATAATTTCTGCATGTCAATGCCAATAACAAATCCCTCTTCCAATTTTGATTGTATCAGACGTGTGAAACGTTCCTCACCTTTTGTCAATGATTTTACAAACTGCTTTTAATAATGGCCACAAGCCTCAATTTAATATGAAGTAGTGGATGTAAATTTTTTTTAGCAGAAACTAAGATCGTATTGATGACATTACTTTCGCCGGACGTTAAAGGTGTCTCGAAGTTAACAATTGAAAATAAATATCTACCTCAACTGTCTCGCAAATAAAGGAATCAGAGGTATTTTATATAACCCGTCTGTTGAGAT